>NQII01001810.1:148244-172583 GCA_002778355.1 Clitarchus hookeri
ATGGCACCCCTCAACGAGCTGCTACCAAAAACGGCCCGCTGGAGGTGGAACGACCACCATGAAAGGGCCTTCCGAGAGATTAAGGCACGGTATAGTAACATAAACATGTTATGTCGCCCTATGCCCGGGTTACCCCTGATACTGCAGACGGACGCAAGCGGAACCGATATGGGGGTGGTCCTATATCAAGAGCAGCCATAGCGCCTGCGGCGAATCATCGCACACGCCAGCACGATGCTCAAAGAGGCCGAGCGCCGATACCACAGTAATGAGCAGGAGTGCTTGGTGGTGATCTGGGCAGTCCGCAAGTACAGATACTACCTTGAGGACAGGCCCTTCGTCCTCCGGACAGATAACAAAGCCCTCACTTGGCTAAGAACCAAGAGCAGCGAGAGGGCAAAATTGGGGCGGTGGGCGTTGTTCTTGATGGAATTTTCTTTCACAATAGAGCATTGCCCAGGGTTGGTCAACGAACTACCCGACGCCTTATCTCGCCAACCGCAAGGATCCGACCAAGACAGAGGGGCGGACGACTGGGACCGTATGCTTACCCCCCCCCCTCTTCGAAGTCTCCACAGCCTGGGGTCATGGGGCTACAACTGATTAAGTTCCGGGAGAACAAGGAACTGCTACAATATCTGCAGCAGGCCGATCCCAAACTACCGGGACTAATGGAGAGACACCCCGATCAATACGAGATACGAGACGGCGTAGTCTGGGCGAGGACCCACCCGCGAACCGAATAGTGAAAGGTCTGGGTCCCCAAAGAGTTAAGACTCAGCCTCTGCGAACATCATCACGACCACCCCCACGCGGGCTACCCCGGGGGACAAGAAACATTAAGGGCCCTGACTACCCGATACACATGGCACGGGGTCACGCGGGAAGTCCGAGAGTACGTCGCCGGATGCCAAACGTGCTGCGCAAATAAGGCCTACCCGGTGCCGAAGACGTGGTACATGCCCAGACGACCCAAGACTCCGTGGACGCACATCGCCGCGGACATTATGGGCCCATTACCCAGGACACCCTGGGGAAAACGATACCTGCTCGTCATAACTGACCAGTTCTCCCGGTGGACGGAGGCCTTCCCTGTACCCAATCAGGAAGCAGGCACAATTATACGACAAATGGAGCGGGAGGTTTTCCCCAGGTGGGGGTACCCGAAGTGCGTCCTAACGGATAACTGCCCCCAATTCACCGGCACAAAGTGGGCGAAGGCATGTGAAACATGGGGGGCGGAGAACTGGACAACGCGAACATATTACCCCCAGGCCAATCCCACCGAACGCCGAAACCAGGAGCTAAAGAAAAACCTGCGTGTTCGGATGGGCGAAAACCACGCCCAATGGGACATGCACATCCCCGAGATACTCTACACACTGCGGCGCCGACACAATGACGCCCTAGGCACTTCGCCCAGCCAACTTATCCTCGGGTATAATCTCCGCCGCCCCGGCGAATGGCAATGGGAAACCGAGTCTACTGAGCTTCCCGGACCAGAAACCATAAGAAAGGCAGCAATCCGAAGAACAGGCGCGGCACGGAAAAACCAACAAAGGTACATCCGACACAAGTACCCGGAACAAACCCGCAACGAACACCACCTACCCGAAGGCCAGCAGGTATTTTTGCGCACGCATCCTCTGAGCCGGGCCAGTGAGAAATACTGTGCCGGATTCGCGCCGAAATGGGAAGGACCGTATATCATCGCAGGGCGCCAAGGGAATGTGTACTGGGCGGAGGATGAACTGGGAAAAATGCGGAAGGTAGCAAGGGACCAGATACGCCCTATACCCGCGCCCCGCACTCAGGACGGCAGGGAAGCCGGCCATACTCGCCTTGCGCACGAGACGAGCAGTCGGGCCAGGGGCGAAGGAGCGATAAACGAGCCGCAGACAGCGTGGCGACGGAAGCCAGAGGGACTTACCCCATACCTGGGCGCCGCCCGGGCTACGAGGCGTGCGGAAACGGAAGATGGCGCGGAACGGGCGGAGGAGGGGCGTGAACTCCACGGGCGGGAGAAATATGCGGCCGAAATCGGCGAGGGAAAACGTGGAGAGGAGATACGGTGCGTGAACGAGAGGGAAGCAGAGGCGTGCACGCAGAGGGGAACGGACAGGGAACAGAGGCCGGGCGAGAGAAAATATGGCGTCCGGGAGCGAACAAGCAGGGAAGAGGGAGAGAGATGACAGCCATGGCGTAATTGCCAGGACCGAAAAGACGCGAGCGACGAGGATTCAAGACACCCCCTGCACGAAAACACCGAGGGAGCATCGAACCCAGGAGCAGAGGAGGTACCAGATGAAAGCGATCCCACACCCCCGACCGGCATCATGGCACCTATATAGGCTGCGCGCCACCCACAAGCCTAGCGGAAAGCATCACGTCGAGAGCGGATGAGACCGACAGCACGTCGCCTACAGGGCGCGCACCATTCCTAGGCCTAGCTGATGGCATCACGTCGGGAACGGACGAATCCAGGAGAGTGCAGCCATGGCGCAGCTGTCGAGAGAGAGAGAGAGGCCCCATCTCTACAAGGACCGCCAGACCTATAGGCCCCGAACCCCCCAGGGGCTTAACTGAAGATCCAGTTACGCAGACTCTGTGCGACGTTAGTGCAAATGTGTACCGTGTGTCGCCCACTGAGAAACACCGGGGGCGCGAAGCCCCCCATCGGACACAGAAATAAGTGCCACGTATAGTAATCTTGTAACGAGAGTTCTTGAAACCTTCTGCCTTCTTTATAATATTTGTCGAAGGAAACTCGGTGAAATGCGTGGGAACGTCGAGAGAATTGTCGCCCTTCTTATCAGATACTTCATCATCACTGTCGTCATAGTCATTATTATCAATGCTGTGTGTATGATCGTCTTCGCTTCCTGTTTCAGCCTCAATATCAAGTTTACTTTTCTTTATAGCAGCAGTTGTGTCGTCATCAATATTTAGAGCTGTTAGGCTTTTATTTTCAAGTTATTCGATTTCACGCGAAAGTCTTGCAAGTGAATATTTCACGCGAACCGACTCACTGCACTCATTCTGTATTTAGCACTAACTGTTTCATCATAATCGTCTGTGGAATCATTACTCGACGATGCAGCAAGTAGTATCGACGACAACACTTGCTGACTCTGGAAAGATGAATCTTTGCGGATATTCATGTGGTTCTGCAATGTTTCCCCTGGCATAAAATGCATCGGACCAATGTCGTAACGTTTCCTAATGAGAAAAGGTATCTTCGTACAGGCAGTTATCTCATACCGCCAAGCATTTTCACCGAAGGTGAAAACTCTATCACAGAATCGGCACTGACGACAATCAAGTAGCGACGATGCAGTACGTGGGTCCGTGATCATTGAGGTCAAAGGCAGGCCTCAGTATTCACAATTAATTTTGTTGTATAACGAGAGAACGCTTCTAAATCAATGTTCACCCCATAGTGTCAGAACAACTACCGTTTTCTTTATCAAAGTGGTTTTTTGCTGTATAGAGCCTAACTAGTGCCCACAGAAGGCCTTCGACACTATAATTTTTAATGTAAAAAAGTATGGAAGCACTCTGAGAAAACCCACATTCTCATTCGCTCCATAAGAAAATACACAGATACCTAAACAAAAATACATTAATTTATTATTTTTGTCAGCATATTTATATTTAAATATAAATTACCAAATAATTTTTATTTATTTTTATAATTATATAAATATGCCCATTCCTATATTGTATTAATGTTAAACGATTGTTGCGAACGAGTATGTGAGATTTCTCAAAGCACTTACATGTGTGTTTTTTTTTTTTAATTTGAATTTGCCCTATTTAAGAGCGCTTGGAAGTTTTCTTGCTGCCCAATATTCCTTCATGAGTTGTGACTGTCTTTGTTTTCTTTCCTCCGTGAAGGTGTAGTTGTTTTTCCTTCTGATTTTGGGTTCAAATTTTGCAATGTCGACCAATCTTCTGAAGGTTTCACGGTCTCTCGTGTTTTCTTCTGTAATTGAAAGTGATTTTAGGTCGTTTCTGACTTCTTGTAGCCAATTGGTGGGTGTTTTTAGACTGTTGTTGTGATCGAAAATCTTTTTGGTTAGTCTGTAATTGTCCATTCGTTGTAGGTGGCCATAAAATTTTAGCCGTGTTTTATATTTAAAATAAATATTTATTGTAGAGCACCTTCTGTGGACACTAGCTAGGCACTTTACTGTAAAAAATAATTGCTTGTATATAGAAAAATGGCAGTTGTCCTGGCACCGTAGGGAGAACATCGATTTGGAAGCACTCTCTCATTATAGCACGAGGATGAATTGTGAATAAGAAAGCCGAAACCTGCATCATTGCTACCTGATTGTCGCCAGTGCCGATTCTCTGACATAGTTTTCACCTTCGGTCAAAATGCTCGGTGACATGAGAGAACGGCCGGTACGAAGAGTCCTTTTCTCATGAGGAAACATTACGACATTCAAGGAAGGCGAAAAATTTAAGAACCCCATAATGATCAGCAAGGATTCATCTCTTCAGAGCCACCAAGTGTTGCCGTCAATACCTTTTGCTGCGTCGTCGTGTACTGATTCTACCGATGATTACGATGAGACAGTTAGTGCTTAATACGGAATGAGTGCTGTAGAGTCGGTTAGCGAGAAAAATACACTTGCTAGACTTTAGCGTGAAATCGAATAACTTCAAAATAAACGCCTACCATCTATAATTATTGATGGCCATACAACTGCTGCTATAAAGAAACGTAAACTTGATTCTGAGAATGATGCATGAGGAGAAAACGATCATGAATACAACATTGATAATACTGATTATGAAGACAGTGTTAATAAAGTATCTGATGAGAAGAATGGAATGATTATTCTCTCGACGTTCCCACACATTTCATAAGTTAATATCTTTCAACAAGTTGGGTGAAGAAGGCAGAAGGCGTCAAGCACGCACGTTTCATATTTCCCGAAGATCCGAATGAACTTGCTTATATACTCAGACATTTTATTTACTAGTAAAAACGCGGAGATATCTCACGCACATATATGAACTCTTATGGGCACTTACATTCGATATTGCTTAAGGAAGCGTCACATGAAGAAATAATGTTTTATGTTTTATGACGAACCAAGAATATGTATTATTATTTTACAAATGAAACAGTAGATGAAATTGGGTCTGAAAAATTTCATAAGTTATGTTCTTTTATCCCATAAAAATACTCTGGAGATGAGAGAAGCGTTTAACGTACTAAATAAATCCAGGTTTTTCTTATAAACACGGCACACACATTCGGGATTCGCACCCGGGTCCTGGTACAAAGGTAACGCCTCAGCGTTTTCAACTACAGAGAGGTTGCCAGTGCCACATACGACTTTAATAATGCAGAAAATTAACACATCTTTCTACTGCGGACTACAACCTCACACATACCAGCAAGATGGCGTCACTGGGCAGCAGAATGGAGTCACTGGGCAGCAAGATGGCGTCACTCGGCAGCAAGATGGCGTCACTTGGCAGCAATATGGCGTCACTTGGACGCAATATGGCGTCACTAGACAGCAAGATGGTGTCACTAGACAGCAAGATGGTGTCACTGGGCAGCAAGATGGCGCAACGGTGTGGCGTCCGCCAATCGACGCCGGGTACCTTGCTTGCCAGGTGGTACTCCGAAAAAATTTAATAAGTGGAGTGTTTACCCTCAAGTATGGTCACTGGTTTCAGGCGAAAATATTTCAAGACAAGATATATTCCAAAAAACTTAAGTTCAGAACCACTTTCGTGATTGAATAATTTGAATTGTTAAGCATCTTATGTGTCTGCTCGCTAATTACGGACGGTCAGTATCGGAGAAACTTAATTCTGATTGGCTCACTCATGTAACAGACTCTCTCCACTTAAAGACAAGCGGCCAATAGCCAAAAGAAGGCTGCAAGTGTGTGCATAGAATATTGAAGTCTAGCATCTGCTGAAATTTTTTCGCGAAAAACAAGTTACATAACCTGTAAACAATAGCGACTCAAACAACAGGTCCATTCCCAGAGTCCTTTCAAGACCTCGCTGTTGAGAGTCGCCCAAATCTCTTCACTTCACTCCCAGAGTCACGCGCATTGCATTACTATACGTCCAGGAAAAGGGCATATCATCGATCTTAAGCAAATGGAGTTGCGATTGGATTTTTCGTACTGCTAAGAAATATCCGTCTCTGTTTGGCCAGATATAAGATAGCATTTTTTTTACCAATTATTGTGATGATAACAGTTGTTTTGCATTAAAAACTCCTACAGCTCTTTTGTCAATACTATCTTCGCTAAACGTGTAAAAACGTTTGCGTGTTCTTCGATATATCATGTCAGTATTATTTTATTACATTTCTTTAATTTTCCGTTTAGATTCATTTTCCATAATGCAGAGTGTGTACTTAAATGTTTTGTTGTGTAAACAACTATAATCATACAGCCCTGTTTTCCTGGTACTTATACTTCATATTTGTTGTTTAAAGATAGTAGAATGTGTTATTAATTAACCTTTTGAAAATTGTTCCTCGAAATACTAATGATCTCAGTAAACTAATTTTCGTTAATCTCAAAATTTTACTGTACCTATGCGAAAAAGAAATTATGTGACATTCTCCAGTTTAAATAAGTTCTGATGCTAGTGTAACCGAATTTTCTTTTTTAATTAAAGATCCTCGTTTACCAAAGCGAAAGTCCTCCTTTAATCCTGAGCGCGTGGTGACCATAATCGCGCATCCACTCTGTGAATGGATAGCCACACACCACTGGAACCACCACGCTATTCCACATCTTATTCCTTACGTGGTATGTGCTTTGGTTTACGCCTTTTAGCCTATGTGACAGTGATTCGATTGCATGCTACCCTGTGAATGAGCCTCAATGCCGATTGGCTGCGTCACTTTGTATTATATTTATTTAGTTTTTTTCCTAAGATGAGTCTCTGCCTATCACATTTTCGATCTAAATGTAACTTAAATTGTTATCAATAAAATATTTATATTTTTTTCCCACTTTTCTTCATGCTGGGGTAGGATCGGAATCAATCAGAGCAAAGAGGCTTGCACCAAGTGAGGCCGACTCTTGCGGACACGTCTAGGGTTGCCAACATTCAACGTTAAAAATATTATATCCAAAGATAAACAAAACTTAATAATATTCTAAAGTTACGTAGAATTACGGTACACAAATATAATTTAAGTTGTTAAATTTACAGAACCATCAAGTAAGCTACGTTCATTTTTATTTAATTACACGCCAAAAACGACCTGATTCTTCAACATCCCTGACCGTTGGTAGTGCGCTCTTTCGTGAAGTTTGCTAACTTAGTAATAGACTATGTAAGTAAGAAATTCAGGAGGTGATAAACACATCAGGTCTTTTGCAGTGGAATGAGGTGAAATTGAACACTGATGGAATCAAATGGGGGGAACAAGAGTACACTGAGAAGCCCACCGACAAAATCAGCTATGTTTTCTTCAAGTGAGGCACTAGGATCGACGCCACTGGAAATTGAACCCTTTTCTCCATGTTGGTAAACAACTGGTCTTACCGCGTCCTTTTCTGTACACAGAGGACCATCACCTGTTGCAATGATTACCTGCGCTTTGAGAACACCTTTGTTGTTAAAGACTAAGTAATAAAATAAAGCAGAAACCGTGCATTTGTATTTTTTTTAAGTACATAATCCAGAATATTTTTCAAAACATGCCGAAAATAGCGAAATTTATGGAAATGGAACTGGGTCGAACCAGCGATTACTTGAACAGCAGTCTGACGACTACGATATATGTCCATTTTAAGAAGCATTACAGCCGTTAAAAAAATAAATTTTATGTAGCGGCAATACGCACTAAGCTGTGCCAAGTCTCAGAATTCACAAGATCCGACGGAAAATTGCAGTCGCCGTCTCAGAAGTACCACTTGTTTTACCCACGAAAATTTTTTTCTGTGCATTGAACTCTGGAACGGAGTCAAATGATAACACAACTCACGGAATCATTTGCAAGATACCTTGGATTACATGGCCAACGTGGTCTTTGCATCCTGCCTGTGACCCTTAACACTAAGCTGAACCTAGTTTATGAAAGATTAGGTGATGTTATCCCTACTGAGTGCGTAACTTAAAAATGTCAAATGGTAGAATTAATAGTAGTACTAGTAGTGTAACTGTAAGGAGGAAAGCAGTAATGAGTACAAATGCTGTTTCTTGATTTTTGTTTTGTATTATTTAATATGCTTGTATAATGATAGAAGTACTCTTACCCTGCCCTCCAAGAATCTCTTTTGCTTCACTGCCTTTATATAGAGTGTGTAGATTTCTGTGGAGTAAAGCTGAGGTATAGACTGTACACACCAAAGCAGAATAGTAGGTCCACATGGATATATCATCTAGGTACGACAGCTTCCAATTTACGGACCCATATCGCTGTTAGTCGGTACACCTCTGTTTATATATAGAGTTTGGTAGATACGAACGTGAAGATTGTGTTGCCTGATCATTTTCACTTTTGACACTGTACACACGTCGGACACCAGTCGCCCGACAGGCCAGTTGTGCAGTAACTCTTCCTGCAAAATGTGGAACTCGAGGCCGAACCGTTGGAGATGATTCATAGCATGACTGTAAAATATGTCTGTGTTCGTATAAGGAATTATTTGGTAACTGATTGCCAAAGATATTTTTGTAACCTTACAAATAACGTAGACTTAATTTCTTAAATTATTATCGGGGACCGGGTGAAACTAATAATGACTTCAAGTTTATTATAAAAATCGAGCTACGTCAACTATTTTGCATGTTTTCTAAAATGATGGGTTGTAAATATAAAATATAATATGTGTAGAACTACAAGAATATCATTGGCAACTTTTTTCCAAGTAACTATTTGTAACAAGCAAATACGTTTTTTACTGAGTGGTTCATGCATGATGGGGCCAAAAAATAGGTATACAGAAACGAAATTTGGTGTAAGCGAAATCGGTCTCTCATTGGCCGCAGGAATCTGTGGAGACGTGCTTGGGTAAGAATGACCATTGCATGTTATGGAATATCCCGTATCATTCGGACTGCCATTTGGCAGTTAGTGTCCAGGAGCTGATTGGTGAACGGTGATCGTCCATATTGCTGGCCGGTGAGGCCATTTTGCTGGCGTATGTGGCTCCACCATTTCACATCAGCAATATTAAGTACTCTGTGATGGGACGCCACCATATTTCAATAGAGTGGCCTGAGGTTATCTGGGTGAGCTGTTCCCACTTATGTGGATAGGTCGTGCATGTGGATAGGTTGCCTTGCCTGAACGTTCCCGTCTTCTCTATACGATGTACTTATGCAACACATGTTACGAACATAGCAGTGTTTCACGAGTTTGTGGAATAAGGTTGCCAGCAGATCCATGGCACATCTAGGGCGTTTGAACGTGTCAGACAGGCACCGATGCGACGTCTTCAAGTGTGCATTCAGATACAAGGTGGACATTCCGAGTTCCTCTTCTAAGAGAGAACCACTGCTGGTACACAGGAAGGGTTCAAGTTGCAAGAGCAGAGAAATATCTGTAAAACTATTGAACATACTACATATTGTTATGTGTATTTCACGGTTTGAGGTGTACTGTGCACACTCCGATTATTTCTAACATAAATCGTCACACTTTGTATACTCTAGACTTGGTTTTCGGAGCTTCCTGACTTGTTGAGATATTAAGCCGATCGGACACTGACCGCCATGACACTTCACGTATCGACAAACCCACAAAAATAAATAAGTATTGCTGTTTCTTAAGTGCATTACTAACTATAGTAAATTATTACAGAGAAAGTTAACTTCTCCCTTGGATCACAATGTACTGTCAATACGCCTGAATGCTTAATTCCGTTATTGGCTATCATCTGAGTGGGAAGCAGTTTTCCTGTGTTTGTCTAGAGTAATGTAGATTGTGCTTTGTCTGGAAGCAGCTGAACTCTAAAAAACATACAATCATCTCGGCAGCAAAACGCTACCAATATTTGAAATCTACGTATTTCGGTAAAAATTATTTAAACAATATATAAGTGTGACTCATTTCAAATTTGTAAGAGTAGAGAAGGTTTGTGTTTTAACACCTTATTGACAGCTGACTTATAAATATTGCACCAATTACTGAGAGAAAATTGGAGCGGAAAAGGAAGCAGCCAAGTCTGTAGTAAGGCCCCTTCTCTGCATTTTCCTGGAGCGATTTCGGATAACAATGGAAAACCGGAAGTATGGAGACCAGGCCCGTAATAGAAACAAGTCTCCCGGATACGAGTTCAAGGTGTTATCACTGCGCCACTTCGCTTCACCAAAATTTAATAAAGCGATTAATTTTTTCACTGTAAAAGTCAAACAAATCTTACAGTTTTACTGCGACGTCTTGTAAAAAGAAATGTGTTTTATATAACGACTCTCTTGAAAGGAATTTTCTCATTTTTTATGGTACATTAATTTCATGTGATCTATCTTCTTGCCGTTACCTCCACACTATGCTGACATAATACCAGTAGAAGGAAATTGCAAGTCTGGTAGCAGGATTTTCACGATTCCTCCATTATCTGTCCACTCTTATCCCTGGCCCAACTTTTTTTTATAACCGTTTGCACTTCCTCATTCTTCCATTTCTGTATTCTTCATGGGTCATGCCGCACTCCGTTTTTCCTGATCCGTAAATCCAGTTATGATATCGCTTTTTCTTATCCATTTCCCCATCTCAACTCTGCCATGTTCCTTTCCGATGTGCCATCTTCTCTTCGATCCACAATACTGTTTTACCATTAAACATGTTTAGGTTTATAGTAACATACCTAACTCTGTTTGGGAAATCTTGGGTTCGATTCAGTTGAATGGGAGGGAATGGTTTTTCTCCTGCGGTTTCTGCAGCCCCTGTTCCATGCAATCTCTGTCACATTGCCATGGTATGAATCTCCGTAATAAGATTAGACCGGGGAAAAAATTCACACGTTTAATCACCTGTAGTTTGGACTTCAGCAGACATCAATTGTTCATATATTGCTTGCAGCAATAGCGGGAAGCAAGTGGAGCACATAAGTTCATTGTTTGTTGTTGGCCCAGAGATTTCCGGCAGCTGTCCACGTGTGAAACAATAGCGACAGTAATAAATAAAAGGATTCTTTGAAAGTGTAGCTTACTCTCAAATTCAGTTGTATAGTCATTATTCGTCTATTAGAGTAAGTGACATTTTGGCCGCTCAAGAAAAAGGCAACAAACGTCGATATGGCCCACCACTCCATCTCTTTTGTGCCCTGTTTTTAGATTGTTCATCATATTTCTGCACCCATGCCTTTCTTTATACTGTCTAGTCTTTCGCATCTATTCACTAATCCCACTCTCAGTTTTCTATTCAGAGCCATGGAAAATAACCATGGCGACATCATTGAATAAAAATCATTGATTAGACAACACGCTGATGAATTATAAAATCAAAATTAGTTATAACGTAATTTATGAAAGTCAACTTTTCCGTCCATTACTACTTTTTGAATCATCGCTCTGTATTTTATCGAATGAGCGTGATTTAAGCTCAGAATACGTGTGTAATCGTGGGAATATTTCGTCAGCAGTTATCTAGCACTCACCCATCTGGAGTGTACTTGCGTTGCGTGAATTACAGTTGAGTATGCTGGTAGCTAACAAGCAAGGCCTTGCATACTAGTAAGTGCGATGCAGGGATGATTTGCTACGCGAATACAATAACTCTGACTAATTTTCGGCGATATGCACCAGACAGAGAGACCCGACTATTTTTCAGTGACATCAGCTAGCACATCCTTAGACTAAATAAAGGGTAGACTAATTTTTGTCTTCTGCGCATGTCCCCATCATTAACACACCCACTAATACTATAAATGTCCAAACATCATGGACAATAATGACCGTGCTATTTTACGTCATATTCTTCAACATACACATTTATAATCTTTTATATGAACAATGCATTGTGTCTAAAAGTATTATTATATAGTTTAATTAAAATTGAGTCAGAGGAAACCTTTCCTCTGACTAACATTTCAAAGTCGTTACACAAAAAAAGTGCTCTACTCCATGTCCTATCCACGTTTATTTTTGTAAGGGCAGCTGTTTTCCGCGACAATATTCAACGACAAGCTGTAGGATATGGGCTAGTAGAAGCACTCTAAAACTATATAACTTCATGTTAGTCAAATCTCTCTTATTAAATGGCGGGCTTCCTTTCACACTCCCAGTAGGTATTTACTATATCTAATGAGTAGATACCTGAAAAATTCGCGTTTTCATTTCGGGACAAGCTAGAATTCAAAACCCCGTACGTTTGTATTGATAATGCTATTGGTCTACCCGTTAAATTATACCTCCTGGACATCTCTGAGGTATAATAAATACACAGTAAAATGCAGATCGAACCACCGTCTTCCGTTAATACAACAAGCAACCAATGAACAGTGATATCTGCATGATTTTACGTACGAAAATAGAGTATAGCCTACCGGTCATTGAACTCGTGAATGTTTCAGGTCTTTAGTAATTAGTTAGCTGCCAACAGTACTGACAGTAAGCGAATCACTGGTAACGACAAATGTGTGCAGTTACGGGCAGATACCATTTTCCCCATTTTTCGATTTTTTTTATGCATGTTCCTGTGTGAAGCTTAGCTTAATTTCGTCCAGCTGTGTGTTTTCCTTCGTGCTTAAGAAAGGAATGCACTGGGCATATCTCGAAGGACCGCCATGGGGTTGCTTATCTGCGCAGTCGTTTGCATCGAGTTTTCCCTGCAGTCGTAATTTATTGACGATCACACAACACTGATTTTTGGAATACGAACGTACTGATAATTGAATACCAAGAAGGCCGGCTCGCAACACATGCATAACATTTTTTGAAGGGCGAAACCTTGAAAAAACGATAGAACCTGGTGTAACATTTGATATTAGTGTAGGAAATAAATTAGGTTTTTCCTGTAGACAAAAAATTCTAGAGAATTTTTGTTTTATTCAGGGAAAATTATACTTCAGACACGTGCACTTTTCAGTTTCTTATGTAATCGAACTACAGTTTTGCGAGACAAAACTCTTGAGGACTGGGTAAAATGGCATATAGGTTCCTTTGATGTATGCATTCTCTGATTGGCTGCACGAATCTCTAGGGACGGGCCTTGTGTCTGATCGGTTAATGGGTACTGCGATATTCCCCTTATTGTCTGCGTTGCTGGCTGGCAAATAAGTTACCTGGCGCTGATTGGTAAACGGGAGTTCAGAAATGTTGCTGCATAGTAACGCCAGTTTGGTGGCGTATGCAACTGGCGTTCGCGGAATAAGCAGCTGTTTTATGTCTGTATTCTTGAGTATTCTGAGCCAAGGTGTAAGCAGATGCGTGCTTCTAAAATTGTTGAGTTAGACGATTTCGATTATGTTGACATGCATAGCTGGATTACGGTTCATGACAGCGTGTATTTGATAGCCTGTCGTGATTGCAGATGATGGGCGCAGAAAGCAATAAAACTAACGACTAGTCAATCAATAATCACCATGGCGTGGGATCGATTTAATTTAAAGCACAGTTCAGTGTTGTTACAAATATTTTCTATTCTTTACTGCAACATGAATGTAGACATTTTTAAGGGTCTTCGAAGAAAGTTAAGTTACTGGTACTTAATACATGGCTAACAATACTGTACCCATTGAGTGTTTGCGCCAAATTGGGTATTGATTCTGATTTATGTATAAATTCTTGTACATGAATGGCTTGGAAAGTTTGCAGTAAGGCCTTTTCCCACTCGTTGACTGATTAAGGGACGTGCCCTGTCTGACATTGCATACATTTCTTTGAGATGTTCTGCGTGAAGGTAATGTAATCAAACAAATAGCACTATTACGAATAACGCAACGGATTTTCGCGTCATCTGTTATCAAGTTGGTGTACCGATGTAGTTGATGTTGGTAAACATTTGAGATGCTTCGACTCCTATTCTCTGATTAAACTATTGCACTATAAATCTGAATAGGGAAGTGATCTTTTACCTGCTGGTGAATCTGTGAATCTATTATCTACTGGCAAATCAGTAGAATACATTGAAGTTTTACTGTCAATAACGTTTGTTCTACTCAGGTTAGGAACAAAACGTGATTTCTTATGGGAGAGTTTGGTACAGGGAAAATTTCTGCTGCTAGGTGCGCAATTTTTCAAAAGGTAACTTTTATTGAACGTTTTAAGCTACGTGAATAATAAAAGAGAAAGGTTTTACTTAGTTAAGAAATTATTTTTATTTGATTAATGATTATTATAATTATCCAGTTTATGTAAAAAATAGAGAATATCTGGCACATTAGTGATACCAGCGCTTACCTAGTGGCGAAAATGTTTGCTTGCCAAATTTTAACGTTGATCTTCCCAACCTGTAATATAAGTAACGTTATTACCATCCAGTGAAATTAACTGTGAATCAGTATAAATCACCCTTTAATCAGTGAATACCAGCGCTTAAAGTGCCAGTAGAATGTTACCGATTTAGGTGGAGCAGTTACAACAGATCTGCACTCAAATTCACTAATATTGAGCAATTTTAAGATCACTGCCTAGTAAGGGCCGGTCAAGCGAAAATAGACGGTTTTAAACGTTAAATTATTTAAGGCGTTTTTCAGTTATCTAATACAATATAGCTTTTAAAAGTAAACTTTTTTTTTCCTTTCTAAAGATAAGAACCATGTTACGAAAGAGTATGCAGGAGTAAATTAATATGAATTTTTGCTTTTATTAAGTCCACAAGTCACAATTTACCTGCAATTTTAAGGCTACTAAATAATTTACAGCCAAGATATTTAAGGAGAATGTTATCTTGCCAAACAATACCTCAAGATTTCGCTATCACTCATCCACATGCTGCCTGATCAAAAGTTTTACACATGGTAATAAGTTTGTAGACGACGGATTGAACACAACTATTGCTAGTGAAGGATATGCAGGTGATGAAAGTGTCAGTATGTGTACAATGCATTATGTTCGCACGAAATATTTACTCATTAAAAAAGTGAGGAAGTAGAGACTACTCGTACGTGAAATATATATATATATATATATCCTATGATCGAAAAATTCAAGGAAAAGCGTGTACTGTGAGTTGACCAGTTATTACTAGAGAAATGCAAAGTCCGTGTTGTTATTTAAGGACAAACTGAATTCCAACCTACTGTGCGTTTGACAGACTTCAGCTATTGACAGGAAATGTGTGGCACGCCTCGGAAAACTCTTGAGCCAGTAATATATGGTCAGCGGCGGAGTAGCAAATTTATTTTATAAGATCAAGCTTATAGGTGACGTTGATTAAAGTTCAGCGGCCAATAAAACCATCTACTCTGATCACTTGTTTATAACGCAGTGGAGTTTATTCTCTCACCAAAAACTAGCGGGAAATCTGCTAGTTACTGCTAATTAACCACCAGTAGTTGAGATTTGCGATGGACACCTTTTTAAAAGTACGAAAAATAAATTAATATTTTCAGAAATTTCGGGTTTTATTTTTGCAACATGCACTAATACTTCCCAGTTCTTTGTTTTAAGTACTCTTATGCAAAGCTTAATAAAAATTCTTACCTTGGCAGAAGGATGACTAAGATTCAGTTTGCGATTGAAGAATATCTGAGCGAGAAATGGATGTGTCAAGAATATTTAGTAACAAATGTTTGAAGAAAGTTTCAAGACTATTCAAAGAATAAGTGTCTGAGAAATATTCGGATTGTCTCAGAAATATTTAAGGCCAGTGTGATCAAACTGAGGCAAGATATATTTTTGTGCAGGGACGAGCGTGAGAATAGGAAGAATTGTAAATGCCTATAAAACGTCCCCACCTTCTACACAGATACTTATGTTAACAACAGGGATATGTACTTTTCTGAATGCAACATATACCTCGGCTTCTGGGGAAACAACATGATCGACGTCTTTGGCTGAATTATCCATGTCTTCGGATGTACTCCTGCACTGGTATCGTCACATCTGGGTCGCTGTTTCCGTAAGGTCTTCGTATTTAATCTCACTGTAAGTGTTTGCTAGGTTCGTGAGTGTACTTAGGTACGATTGATAGAGGTACGAGGATTTTGCGAATTCATCTCGCAGAAGTTTAGATTTATCAGTCCTTCACATACACGGGCCACAGTGGTTTATTCACCGCCTGCTGCCATTGTGCGAGGTTATGGGTAGTCGAGATATTTATACCTAAAGATGTGTTATGCAAAATTGTATCTTGTTTATTATTCTATAAGGATTTAAGTGCCTTAGAAAGTGAAGCAAATGCTTTGGGCAAATTGTAACATGTTTGTATAAATGTTTTTTATAATAATCTCTACTTTTTATGACCATATTTGTTGGGGTTTTTAGTAAAAATAAATTGTATTTAATATATAAATATTCAAATATACCAATAAAACAAAGGAGACCCAGTTTTTTGGGATATTTTCTGACACCTTTGTCATCTACCAGCTGTTGTGCTTCATGACAATTGCATTTTTGAAACTCTGATGCTTAAATTTGAAGAAATTAAATGCATTGAAAAGTCTATGATAGAAAGGAGAGACGAACATTATGTCCCATGTATCGGAAAGTTTCCGTTACTATGGTTTAAAAATTGCCTGAAAATGATCTGTATACAGTACTTCCAATAGATACTGTCATCACATGACATTTTGTTGAATTTAGTATATTTATTTAATAGATATGAAGAACGTTTATAAACGATTTACATGGGTGCAATTTTGAAAACCAGTGTCTGACCCACTTAAATCATATATGTTTACTTAGCCATCTGTAACACTATTTGCCTGGAAAATTTGGTGAAAAAAGTGTAAATAGATAGTACTGTAAATAGGGCATAAATGTTCAATTTGTTCATATGGCAACATCTTACAAAAAGGCTGCCAAAAGATAATCTCTGTTCTCACAACTTATGCTTCTAATGAATACTGTTAACATAAAAAATGTATTTCAGTGTTGTTTAGTTATTTTTAAATACGCCATACTAATATAAACTTCTGTAATATATTTTTATTATTTTATATAACATAACATTATATAATAATATAAAATTATATTATATGATCTAATAAATTCTACAGTATAAATTTGTCAAATATTTTTATAAGGAAAGGCCTGCCTCACCTAAAACACGTACATTTACATGACCTACCGCAGGACTACTTGAGTGGGAATCGGTTAACTAGTCCATGAGAGATGGCGTAAAAGCTCCATTTTTTCATTTTTCGGTTACGTATTAGCACATTCTATGATTGTCATATCTAGAGCCATCATGTAAACTTTGGTTGAATTGGTTTGGAACCTATGGTAAACTAACCAAAAATATTGACATGGATGCTATTTTGAAAATATTTAACTATCTACATAAGCCATATAAATTTAGATGGAATAAAAATGTATAACTTTTCGCATTAATTTGGTGTAATAAAATTGTTTCCCGTGATATGCCACAAAAAATGTATTTTATATCTTCCAAAATGACGGACAAAACTATTTACGTTTGACGTTTGCATAGACACTGCCAATAAAAAAAGTTCAATAGAAATTGCTTTAATGATTTCTTAAGTAAAAATGTTATATGGTCGCCATTTTGAAAATAAATGGCTGTGCCTCTCAAACATTTGTTTACATGGCCTTCCATAGCAGTACTTATTTGCCAAATTCGATAGTAATGGCTAATTGTTTCCCGAGATATGATATAAAACTTCATTTTTCCATGCGACACTGTCTTACAAAATGGCTTGTAACGGAGACTCTGTGTACACACATTTGGCAGTGCTTATAGATTATACCAGCACACAAACATAATTTGAAATTGGTTCCATGGTTCTGCAGGAATGAACTATAAAACATAAATGTTTATATAACTTAAATTTTGAAATTAAGTGTCTGATTCACTCAAATCATTAACATTGTTATGGTTTACCCTAGTACTACTTGGTTCCAAATTTTGTATGAATCGGTTGATTATTTCACAAGATATTACATAAAACTTTTATTGCCATGTATTCTACAAAATGGCATACAAAAGAGGCTCTATGTACACACATTTTATGTGACTGTTAAATTTGCGAACTCATTATAGGACAACATAAAATTCAAATACACATACAAATCTGTTATGTTTGTAATTGTATCACAAATTATTAGACGTGCCCAGGTTATTTCTGCGCCAGTAACAGGACATGCAAGGAAACGAGCACGGAATACCGTGCCACCTGGTCTGAAGTAAAACTGGCTACACGCCTGGCAGAAGCCGATGAACAGAAAGCTCTGACTTGAACATATGTAGAACTGTCCACTGTTTCTTTCAGGAACCTCTCCATGGTTGCAGAGAACCCCCCTCCACCCCCATCCATTCCCGTAGCATGTCTGGTGAAACCCCGGAGAAATCAGGGCGATGACAATAAAAAAATATAGGGTACAAATTAAAATATCGCAATATTGTCAGAAATATTAAATATTATTATTGGGTATGAAATTTGGCAATTCCGCACGAGTGTGCGTGGAGGCCAGAAGGGCAGATAAGACCGATATCCGAGACTTTTTAATTACTTTTCCTAGCCCAGTACAGAAAAGGAGGCAGGTCGAAGGCCGAAGCACGCCAAATGCGTACAAGGATGCCAAGTTTCCTTTTTTGTGCCAAAATTGGTTGGGAATTAACTTTCACGCGTTTTTTAAATAACATTCCAATGTTGTAGCATTTAATTATTTTGCTTTAGTAAAATCTTTTTACAACTACCTACACCACGTCATTAATTACTCTAACATGCAAGAAAAAATATTTTTAAGGACTTTATTTAGTTATTTGAATTTAAATAATATTTATATAGAGATAGAAGCAAAGACGCACAGAGCATTATTCGCTTTAGTATAAAAGTAAATCAGCAGTATTCGCCAAACCAGCAGTAATTATTTCTATGTTGTTATAATACATCAATATATATAACAATTGCCCTTTTAAAATGTAAGTTATCTACACAGATCATTGTTCATCTGTATTTTATCATAGACAGCTTCTTTTGTAAATCATGCGAGCAAATGAACACTTTGAAAGGCCTACACCTAACACATTTTGGCAGAGACAAGCACACAAAAATAATTTTCTTATTTTGTAGTGTAATCATCACATTGCAATTTCATGTAGATTTAGACGAAAACCTTTCACTTGAAGAGTAGGCCTCACCTGTACGAATTATACTAAACCTTATTGATCGTCTACGGTTCATTGGCTGCATTAATTTCTATGTTTTTCTGAGCTTATAAAAAATTTAAATAAATGTTTTAATATTTTTTAAAACAACATTAAAACAATGTATATATTATTGAAGCCGCTTTTTAATTTTACTTTATGATAGATAATTTTGAAAATTATATTTATCATTTTGTAGGCCTCTTTGTTCCCAGGCGAACCGCAATCACTATCCGGTACTTTGTCTTCCCTTCGAGCGAATTTTTATAGACATCCAAGTGTCTTACGCTCTTGAACCCATTAGTACCGAATATATTGTATTTACAATTATGTAGTCATTATTATCATCGTTGCTTGTTGGGAAACTCAACCTTCATATACACGTATTTTAATATCTGTTTTTCTTGCTAGTGTTTTATCAGTATTGGTGCTGTCATTTAAGTGTTTTTTTTTTTACATTTAACTGTTGCTGTGGCACATCCTTTACGGGAAAGTTCAGCTTATACGAGGTGGGAGAAATGTATGACCAAAGCAAGTGGTGTTTGCATCTAATAGTAACAGCATCTCGGGCATTATAATAAATAATGGGAAAATAAATATAATTGGTTGACACTCAGTGAAGAAGAAGGAGGAGGTGCATTCTGTAAACAACGCCAAATATTCATGAAAACGGATGCCAAAGTTATGCAAAAGGCGCGGGATGTATTCATAACGGTCCCATTCAAATATTTCAAAAGAGCATTAGGGAAAGATGAGAAATTAGAGAAGCACGAACATTGCTCAGCACAAACTGTAAGTGTGGAGATGGGAAAATCTTAGAAGACATGTAATGAACAAACCCATTCACACTCAAATATTTCAACCGAGTGAAGGTGAAAGAGACCTGAATCGAAAATCTTAAAAAATATTTATACGAGGCTTATACTTTTTAGTAAAGAAGAAATAGCTCACACTACTAAATATGAGAGATCAATTCAGAAAGTACTCGACAAACTGAATGCAGAGTTTGAGGAATGTAGAAAACATCAATGTGACTGATCTAATTAGGGGAGCTAGGGGCTAGTTGAAACAGGGGTAAGTAGTAAGAGCTAAGTTACTCTGCAGTTGCAACAATTATGTTTAGAATTAACACTCCACGTGACCCTTATAACGACCCCATTTACGTAACCACAGTCAGTGTCGCTCGGGACGGCGCAGCGAGCGGTAGTGAGCAGGTCCACCATTTTTAACAGGTAACGGGAAAAAAAATCTCGTAAACATTGATTTTAGGTGTGATAATGGATATATTTGAACTCTGTGTTTATATTTTCATATCGTCAATATATTAAGCTTTCAAATGTTACGAATATTTATTTTACAATCTCTTTTAAATATATATTTTAATAATATCTAAAATCGTCCTATGGGGCAAGTTGTAACAAAGCTCGGGGTATGTTGTAACGTATTACAACGTGCCCCTTGTGGTTTTAATTCCTTTAGCTAGACTTTTTGCTTCAATTGTAAATATGAAAATGACTATATTTTCTTGTTTTAGAATGAGGAATCATAAACAAAAGTCCGAAAGAGCAACAAAAAGTAAAGATGTATACGAGCAGGGTGCCAAAGGAGTCTTAGAAAATAAGACAAAGATTCGAAAAGCCGCTCAGATATTCGATCTTTGCCACCTGTCTTTGTATAGATATATTAAAAATAAGAAAAACAATTAACCTCTAGCTGTTGGGTATGTCAAACCAAGACTAGTATTTACGCCTGAAAAAGAAGAGAAAATAGCCTCGTATCTGCCGAAATGCTCTGATATCTACTTAGGGTTGCTTCCGTTAGAAGTAAGAAAGCTCGATTTCCAATGCGCTGTATGAACTGGTGCTAAAATTATCCCTGATTCATGGCACAAAAATGAAATGGCTGGTCCAGATTGTTTTACTAAATTCATGGAGAGAAATCCAAAACTGTCTCTCAGGACGCCAGAGGCTTCATCTTTAAGCAGAGCTACTTCTTTCAACAAGACGAATGTAGAGATGTTTTTTTTAAGTATGAAGAAATTCTTAAAAAATACAATCCCGAATTGCTGCAATCTGCACCAAATTTGGATATAAGCGTTACTGAAGTAATAAGCCAGTTGGCCGGTGAGACATCTACTGAACCGATTCCAGGACCGTCAGGTATCCAAAGCATAGCAATAAATTTCTCACCCTCAAAAATAAGACCTCTTCCTAAAACTCATCCTCGAAAACAATGCAATAGAGGTGGACGCAAACGAAAATCTGCTGTTTTGACTGACACACCTGAAAAAGATGCCCTCGAGAAAGAATTTGAAGAGAAGACAAACAAAACAAAAAGGAAGAAAAAGTCAAAGGGAAAAGAAAAGGAAATGGAAAGAGAAGGGAATGGAAGAAGGGAAACCTTAAGGAACAGGAAAAGAAAATTAAAAGATAAGAAAGGTGAAAAAAAAACTTTACACAATGTGTCAGACTCTGAAATCGAAGAGTGTTTTTTTTTTTGTTTCTGTAGAATAATACAGCAGATCTATCAAAGAAGATTGGATCAAATGTTTGATTTGCAAATTGTGGACACATGTTAAATGCGTGAGAGGCGACACTGTTTCTTACGTTTGTGTAAACTGTGATTCTGATGAAGACTTAAGTATTATTAGAAGCTACATTTAGATGTTAAATCGGACTGTATAAAGTGCCATGTTGATTATGATAAAACTATTAAGCATTAGAGACTATAAGATACAAAATAAGTTAAAAAGTAACATGTTGAGTGTTTTGAAGGTTTCCTAAAGCATTAGTGATATATTTTGCAAAATTCGCCATGTTAATTTTGATAATTTTTAAAGTTTAATAGGATAGAAGACACAAACATGTTATGATAGAAATGTGTTAATAAGAAGCATATTGATTTTAAAGTATTAGCGATTTATTATAGAGCAAAAATTGCTACGTTAGTTTTGATAATGTTGAAAGTTTATTATGATAAGCAAACTTTATGTTGCAAAATACAAAAAAGTTTTATTTGACTAGCTTACATGTTATAAAATAAGTCATACCAAATGTCTAAAAGGTAATTTTGAGTTTTATATAAAATTAAACAAAAAGATGTTCAATTATTGTTGTTTATTTTTTTATGTTACTACCTGCCCCACGCCTATTATAACTAACCCCTAACACGGGGGAAATTGTAACAGCTGACTCGTTTTTGAAATAATATATCTTGTGCCACATTGAACCTACTATTCGATTATTTTACAGTTGTATATGGTAAACAAATATATAATATACAGATACACTTTGCTATAATTAAGAAATATATAAAATATTTCAAAATATCAGCATTTTGCCAAAAAATGTTACAACTAGCCCCCAGCTCCCCTACAGTACTAAGGATACGTACTATGAACTGATGGCGTGCATGATTGAAGTCTTCAAATTATATCTCCAGAAGACATTGAAAAACCAGATGTTATCCAACTTGGCAGATGAGAGCACCTCCGTAAGAAATTAAAAAGAATTAAGTATAATGATCAGTGTAGTAGAAGACAAAGTTCCGGCAGAAACGTTCGTGGCTTTAGTCCAAATCCCTAACGCCAAAGCATAAACAATAGCAGACGCTATTCATCAGGAGTTGGCTCCTCTCGATCTAAACTACCACAATTTGTTGCTTTTGGATTCGATGGGGCTTACAATATAACTGGAAATATTGGAGGCGTAAGAAGGAAGCTGTCAGAAAAGGCAAAGAAAGAAGTTCTATAAATACACTGCACAGCATATATCACGTACCTTGCAGCATCTTCCTGCGGGAATAAAAATAAAAAGGTGAAAAGGATTTTCACATCTTAAATGACGTGTACATGTTGTTTAGGAAATCGCCCAGAAAGGAAAATGTTATTCACGATATTCAGGCAATAATTAATGATCCGAGTGTAAAGATTCCGGAATGTATCGAAGTGAAATTGTTATCTCACCATATAATAGTGAATGCTGTCTCCAGGAGCTTGAATTCAATCTTGATAGCATGCGAGCATATCCACAAGAAAGGAGCAGATCTTGCTTCACTAGCCGGGGTCATCTTGCTAAACATAAGAAATGGGAACTTCATCATCACCTGTCATGTGATGAATGAAATACTCGGTGCGCTCTCCTACCCAGGAACGCTCTACAAAGAAGGATTTGAGTTTGATCAAAGTCAACATTACAACAACAAACTTTGATTTAGAGGATGTAGCAAAACAATGTGAAGACATCAATAGCCACTTACAAGAAAAAAGTTTGATATATAATGCAGAAATTCAGACTGGAAGTTAATTTAATTATTGACGAAGGCAATAAGAAAGTATTCAAATAAATGTGAGAATACTGCGAGTTCATGCTTGAAGAAAAAAAACATTTCAGCGACAAGGTTATCAATGTCATAACATTCGCAAGTGACTTTGAGACCTTCCAGACTCTCATGGATTTAGAAGATACCGAAGTAGGAAAGTTTTGCGAAATCTTTTCAATGCTGAAAGAAGAAGGCGTGATCGCAGACTTAAAATCATTCAAATTTTTCATAAAGACCATACTCAATAACCAGACATATAAACCACACGAAAATCCATTGAAAAAAAATCCCTGAAGCAGATGTAAGTTACTCTGATCTACAAAAGCTCTGCGAAATAAAATGGGTGATTTCTGTAACGACAGTCTCTGTCGAAAGATCGTTCAGCACGATGAACAGAGTACTATACAAGAAAAGAAACATAATGCTGCCTGAAACCTTGCAGCATTGTAGGCAGATCCTCATCGAAGGACCTGAAAATCCGACGGAAGAGTTCCTCGATAAAACCGTAAACGTCGACGCATTCTGCGTCCCTATATTTTATTCGTCAGAATGCACGCTCTGGCAAAGCTCGCAGGCGGACGACCACAATAAGGATTAAGGGTTTTGTGGACGTGCCGGAAGAGTGACACCAGGAGCCTCGCAGCTGCAAAGGCATGCTACCAAAGGTTTCTGCACGTGCAACTGTTCCTGCACGTGCAGACGACATCCGGAGACAATGGAAGGCACCAGGGCGCGGACACAGCTGCATTTTGCAGCTGCCCAAGGGACACCGAGATCCCACCACCAGCTGCATCTGT
>NQII01001810.1:173078-236949 GCA_002778355.1 Clitarchus hookeri
GCAAAATCGCCGCGCCAAGTATCACGTAATCTATGTACAGAAAAGGGAGGGAGTTTGTCTCGTGAGTTCATGTACCAGTTAACCTGTTCAAGCAACAATAAAACTCGATTATGTGAACTCACAAATAAAGTGTAATTTATTAGTAAATTGGACCTAGAGACAACAGTGTCGACGTATTTCTATGCCCTATCACTGAGGGCTAACATCAAGTGCTGGCGCCTCACGCCGCAGAGAAGAATCAATACCTACTTCCAAACTTCAGCATTTGACAGGTATCAACTTATACGCATGCAAAAAACCTCGTCGTATAAGGTTCGTGTACAATATTAAGAAATTGACAGGACTGTAGCGGTTTCCTAAAAATTATTCCTTCCTGTTGGTTAGGCCTGCGATCAGTAAAGCCAGCAATTTTAATGCAGTTGTTGACAAAAATTAATTAAAAATTTGTACAATGTTATACATATTAGTATTATTCTTTTCATTAATTGATAAAATGACTCCTTTTTTTATGAACTCCTATGAACATGACTTTCGATTAGTTATTAGAAGTTCCTCAATACATGTCATTTCTTAAAGTCTTGGCTGCAAGAACAACCTTTTTATATTTTATATTGTATATATTGTAGGCTAGGAATCTATAAGTATATCAATAGATTCATAACAGGAAATTTCTTAAATTTTCTATTTTTTAAAAGATACATTTAGACATCCCGGTATTTTTAGGGAATTGTTGAGTGTCTGTATAAACCTATATATGAATATATTCCAAACAAATTTATGATCAGTTTCTTTATACACATTATAGTATTAACAATAAAATTAACAATAAAAGAAAATTAATTTCCTTTAAAAAATAATATTTTAATTTTAATAATTATGAGTACAATCCCTTTGCAATGTTTATGTAGTACACCTCCGAATTTCCGTAATAAAGTTTTCTTCTCCCCCCTCTTCAAGCCCTCTAGGCAACACAGAGCCCTCCTCCCATCCCCGCCCCCAAGAACCACTCACGTGCCATCCCGGAACAAATTGTCTGAACGAAACACCGGTACAATCTAGCCTGCAGGTCGTTTAAAACACGAAATTTTCTTGCCACTTTAAATAGGCCAGCTGCCATTATTGAATATGTTGAAAATGGTTAAATGGTGTCGTATATTTAACATACTACGCTAAAATCTTTATATGATTTTTAAAAAAAAGTGTTTTACGCACATACCATATTGATTTGGTCTACCGTAGCAGTAATACTACTACTAGTTTGGTAGGAATCGGTTTATTATTTTTAGTGATACGACATAAAACATAATTTCTTCAAGTGACGCTTCCTTAAGCAATATCGATTGTAAGTGTCCATAAAAGTGCATATATGATGCTTGTCATTGATGCTTTCAGCATGTATGTTTAGTCGAAACTCTCCTACCCATATTGTAGATACAGTATATAAATGTTATGTGTTTGTATAGCCGCCTTTTGGAAATTAGTTTATTATGCATTTGCGTTTCATTTGCTTACATGGCTTAGTTGAGAATTTTTCAAGCTAAAACATAAAAGGTTTATTTTCCCTGAGTTAGTATCTTTCAGAATGATGACCAACATCAATATTAATACCAAATTTGGTGCTTACGTGATCCACTATCAGCATACAGAAAAAGGTTAAATCTGTTGAATGTTTTCTGAGGTAGCACACAGTGACCCATAATTTAAAATGGCCGCCATTTAGAAACTAAGCATCTGGCGACTATTAAAGTGGAACGTAGCATGCCTCGCAACAGCTCACTATCGACCACTGAAAGATGTTGCTGATTGGCTACATGTTGCTCTTGTACATGCAGTGTGTCTGAAAATGTTTGTCGAGTTGTGTACGGTCCCCTACTGGTTAAGCCAGTAGTGTGGAGAGGTTTTGAACGGCCCTTCACAACGATAATATCAGCCAACCAGCGGAATAATCCGAAAATATTCCCACATGCGAAAATCAGGGATCTACCCCACCAGGAATCGAACCCGGTTCGCCTTTGTGGGAGGTGAGTGCTCTAGCCACTACGCCGCGGCCACGGTAAACCAATGTCCGACTAGTTGGACACAGGATACAGCTTAACCGATGGCCTATTGCTGTTCTCTCAGGTTTTGCTGTCTGATCTCGGAATGTAAAAAACAGTTTCGTTTCTGCGTAGCTTGTTATTCTGTGGCCATGGTATCGCGATAATCAGAAACCTAACCAATTCTTACTTTCTATTTGGGTACGCATTGAAATTTAAAAATAAGTCACCGTTATGTACATTTGGCTCACGCATTAACTTGAAACTACAGGACAACTAGGGGAAAATAAATAACCTGCAAAAAACAATCATTGTTTCCAACTGCGACAGATAGCAACCAATGATCATTTGGAATATGCTCAAAGCAAATTCTAAACCAAAATTTTAATGGTCGTGAGTTATTACTGTTTTTATTTGGGTGTTGGTAAATAAAATGTCTGAGTATATAAACAAATTCATTCGGATCTTCAAGAATAAGAAACGTGCGTGCTTGACGCCTTCTGCCTTCTTCACCCAACTTGTCGAAAGATATTAACTGGTGAAATGTGTGGGAACGTCGAGAGAATCATCATTCTTCTCATCAGATACTTCATTAACACCGTCTTCATAATCATTATTATCAATGTTGTCTTCATGATCGTTTTCTCCTCATGCATCATTCTCAGAATCAAGTTTACTTTTCTTTATAGCAGCAGTTGTTTGGCCATCAATAATTATAGATGGTAGGCTTTTATTTTGAAGTTATTCGATTTCACGCAAAAGTCTAGCAAGTGTATTTTTCTCGCTAACCGACTCTACAGCACTCATTCCGTATTAAGCACTAATTGTCTCACATTTTTCCTTATCACAATTGAAAAACAGTAGCCTTTGTGTTCAGCAATAATAACCATTGATAATCTAGAACTAGTACGATTTTCGAATTTGTTGCCCACGGGGAAGTTATTTGAGCACTGAGCCTCGCAGTGTGCAATACCGGCAAGAAGAAGTTACTGATAACTAATGAAACTACTTTCCTCTACATGGGTGCAAGTAAATTTTTGTGAAATCCTTAAAAGCTTAGATAGTAAATAAAAAATTGCTAGTTACGAAAATGATAATTGATTTGCAACATTTTCATTATGACATCTTGATAAACCCTTGCGAAACAATGGAACTATATCCGATATATCCTTACAAGTTTCTGTCAGGAGCAAGGAATTTTCATATAATGAAAGCAGAACTATGCACATGATTAGTCCCCAACATGTTTCAATACAACTTAACCTGTTGAGTCACAGTGTCCACAATCGTGGACATATTGCACATGAATTACATTTATGGCAGGTGCTGTACACAGCAAGGCACCAGTGGCCTGTCTTAATTTTGGCTGATCTGATTTGTGGACATTTCTACACCTTTTTGTCATTAATGGTTAACAAAATGTCATCAAAAATTCAGCACGTGCTTCATTGGCTGCGAGAAGAATGCTGAACACATGTACAGCACGTACCAAAAATTACGTGATTTCAACATTTGAACTCAGAAATTACTGTGTGACCGAACGGTTTAATCCTTAAAGAATTAAGTGATAAAAGTCAATTGGCGGTTACTTCAAACTTTTTTGAATCCCTGGTAAATTTCTATTTTTAGTCTATCCCGCCGCTTCTTGCAAACAAATCTTGCCTAAATCTTAAAAAATTACGCTGACGAGGCAGAGCACCGTATTTGTGCGCACTAAGTTGAATTATATTTTGCATTCAAAGTATTTCTTACTAGGCAATACCAACACGCCTATTTTCTCTAGTTTTTCATTTATATAAACTGTAAATGAAAAATTAAACTTACTTACAAAATATAAATAAAAGATCAATTTAACCAAAAATAACATACTTTTATGTTAACATAAGTATAAAACGTTTGTGATTCATGACATATTTAAGAAATAGCCAAATATGTCATTCATAAGATAATTGTTCAAAGATTTTATTCAAATGTGTGAAGAAAACGTGAGTAGACTATATTTTCACATCCGTACTAGAGAGATGTTTTAATGCTAAACTACCACGCTAATCTCGACCTTCACCAGGGCAGGAAGCCTTCTGCCAAACAGAAGGGGCGGGAAAATTTCGCGATTTCATTTTAGGAGAAGCTAAACTTGAAACACATTTACCTTTCTATTACGTTTGCAAATCGGTCACATTTTATTACAAACGCCCAGGTGAACTCTGAGCCAATAACAGGCCTGCAAGGAAACAATTACCTAATCCCATGCCACCTAGTATGAGGTAAAACTGGCTAAAAATAGGGCAGCAGCCAATCAACACAAATCTGAGGCTTGAACAATAATGGCGTGTGGGGAGTGCACCCAGGGCAAGGCAACACCCACCGAGTGACGGTTTTTCCAGCTGGGACCCGTAGGTGACCGTCATCCCCGGGTATGACAGAAATGAGACACTAGAAAGGAGCGGCGCTGGAATGCAAGGGCGGGGGAAACGGGAGTGCCTCGATAAAATCCACCGGCAAGCGGCATCGTCCAGCACGATTCCCACATGCGAAAATCCGGGAGTGAACCCGCCGGGGATCAAACCCGGATCGCCGTGGTGGGAGACGAGCGCCCTGGACACTACGCCACCGCTGCCCCTCTGAGGCTTGAAAATACGTAAGGCCGTGGAGTCTAGCCTACATGTCGTTCAAAACGCGAAATTTCCTGTCCCTGCCAATCCGCGACTGGAGACGGGCAAGCTACAAGCGTTTTGGTCAAATAAGAATGTTCCACGGCACGACGTAATCAATCAGACATAAGGTATTTTTACATAGCGTCTCACAGCCAGTCAGAGGTAACGTGTGCCCATGTGATAGGATCTTCTCCTCTGTGCGTCATTCCGTGTTCGTACTACAAAGGTAGACTGGCTGTGCTTCTACTCAACATTGTTTCACCCGCTGTCAAAATAACTGTCAAAATGACGTGACAAAACTTTATATTTTCTACATAAGATCACTTTTATAAAGCAGAACATTTTGCAGAAATAAAATATTCCCTAGTTCCGTTGTAACGTAGCGTGCACACGTTACCCTGTTCGTCCTTGAACTTGCATGAGGTAAACTGAGTAGGGTGCAGAGCTAAGAAGGTGCGTACATTAGTTTGTCACTGAGTGTAATCTGGTGCCCCCGTTGACGCCGCGCCCGTCCCGCGTTTCAGGGGAGTGTACGTCGCGCTGGAAGAGGGGGTAAATATGTATGTGTATATATATGTATATATATACATATATATACACTAGGGCCTGGTCCTTGGAGGTCGCTCACTTTTGCGGGGTCGTCATGAGTGCTACGTTTTATTTTACTGGTCAGCATATCTGTTTTAAGGTTCCCTGTGGCAGCGTGCACTAATGTATGCAGTCTGGTATTTTAATATTTATTTGGAGGCAGACATGTTTATCGTATTTTGCCGTGCGTTCATGATTTACTTAATAACCGTATTTTGCACGGAGTACTGTAATATTACGTCTGCTAATAATTCGTATTTTTCTTGTTAGGTCTGAGCAGACTAGTGTGTTTAATACTGAAATATACCAGACATCCGGCTGGTACGCATCGCTATCCTGAGTCGCCATTTTCCATAATTTTTTCCAGTTTCCTTTTCCGTGTATATTTTTGAGTTTTGATAACTGTGCGCACCAAGCCCAAAGTCTCGGAGTACTATTTAACTGTGATTTGTCTTTAATGCCTTTTTATTTTGACTTCTACCTGCGTGTGCGTTGTACCGCTAATTTTATTTATTGCTCACCATTCAGCTGTAGACCGACCAGGAGGGGATCCTTTGTTTTCAATATGTTTAAAATTGCTCTTGTCCCGTCTGGTACTCGGATGCATTATTGCTAATGGATATTTGGGAACTTTAATACACTTACATAAGAGGATTTATTTTAATTTCTGGTGTTTAGAGTATTCGTCTGTTCCCTAGACAAAACAAAAGAAAATAAATAAAATGAATTTCATTGCACTGTGTCATAGTTACAACATTGCCTTGCTGTATTTTATTTGCAAAGTTAAAAATATATTTGGGTTAGTAAACTCATTAATTATATTCATGTATATTTTGGTACTCATTTATCTTCACTTAACGAAACCCTCCACCTCATTTTAGTTCGAATTTGTAAAGGTCATTATGTTTAAAACAATTTAAACCGGCTATAAAAAACATACAAATCATTAAAATACTTAAATAACATGTTTAATGACCTAATATCCACATCATTGTTATGATGTTACGGTTGGAAAAAATGTTGACGTGGGGACAAAGATATAGTTACTGTGCAGATGGAATGCGTATTCTACCCCTACGCTTTGTGCACTAACAAAAGGATCATTCAGAGAAAGAGCCCGACCCAATAGGATAAAGAGAAAAACTTGCCGCAGTCATTTGTCTGACAAATTGTGTTATAGGTATAGACTAAACATGAAGCAGACTGATTTTCGTTTCATGCGCATGTCCTCAACACTGGCCAACGAATTGCCATAACAACTGTCAAAATACGTGTTCAGACACTGATGCGCTCTCCGTATAAGTTTGGTTTCGTTACAAAACATTATATTTACAAAACCAATGCATTGTACTTATTAGTAACTTGATTATGTCGCAGTTACTTTACGATTCCGTGAGAAGCGCATTAACATCTCAAAGAACTTATTTATGTAAACATTAGGATAACCATAGTCGAAGTAGAGCGGTTCTGAAATTTACACTGAAAAAAAAATAGCCGTTCGGTGATGCGACATAGAGATAAACACTGCACAACGGGCTTGCCTTTTCTGCGCCGTGTTTCCTTTACGGTTCTACCGTTACTGCCAGCGTTATAATATATCAAATGGCCAGTTTAATCTTTTCCATGTTGGCAAACAACGTGCACAATGTCACTGGCGTGTATTTTATTTTATTTCAAGGCTTACCTACATTTTCTGCGCAAACTCATTCATCGATCAGTTTCGTAAAAGTTATTCAATACTACATATACATTTTGCATAATATAAATTTTTGCTGTGGTTACAGAGACACTGCAGGGTTTCATATGGAAAGCTCCATACCATAAAATTTTATGTATGTAGACATAAAAGTATATTGTAATCACCGTTTTGTTAAAATACATAGCTAATATTTTATTAAATTAAAGTAATTTTTAACGTATTATCATGTATACTACTGCCGTTAATAACAAATTGCAATTAGACACAATCAATAGTTTATTGTGTACTGTTCAAAGCAAATTAAGTTATATTTTAAATTTTTTTATTGCTTAATATCAATATTTATTTTAACTAGAACTGTTAACTTTCAATACAATGTTTTATTTGCAGATGGATCGTGGTCAAATCTAAAATGAAAAAATGGGACAAGGAGCAGATGATCCCAGCAGTTAAAGTTGTACAAGCAGGTATTATGGGCTACAAGTGTGTGGCGCAACAGAGTGGTGTACCAAAAACCCCAGTGGAAAGGTATGTGTAAAACATTGAGGCAAGTCCTGATGATATACTATATGTGCCATTGGGAAGAAGGTGTATATTATGCTGGAAACTAGAAAATAATCTTGTAGACTATTGCGTTCAGATGGATAAACCGTTTTATGGGTTGAGAGAACGTGATATTAAAAAGTGGCCTTCCAACTGGCCATCGATAGCGGTATTAAAAATCCATTCTCAAAAAAAAAAATAAGAATCTGCTGGAAAGAAATGGATTGCTTCTTTTTGAAACGTCATTCGTAACAATGTCATTAAGAAATACCTTGGGGAACCCAAGGTATTTCTCAAGACATAATAAAAGGTTTCAATCCTGAAATTGCAAAAAATATTTTAAAATTTATGAACAAGAATTTGAAAAAATTAAAGGACGATTCCACAGGTTGTACAATGTTGACAAGACTGGGGTATATCCTGTACCATATAAGATGGCCACTGTTAGACAGCTCGGCAAAAATAGTGCCACTGTTTGCATCTGACTACGCATCCTTCCGCCATCAGCTGGTCCGTCAAGTCGTGGCTGTATTTTTTATCAACACACGGTCAGCTAATGCACTTCTCATTGTACTGTAATGCTAAACAAATTTTTAGATATTTTAAGACTGATATCTGTCTAAGAAAAATAAGTAGGTTATATAAGTAAAAATATAAAATATTGCAAATAATGAAATATTTGCTAACTCTTTTTTTAATTTGCCGAGATAGTGAATTTGGGTTAAAATTTGCGAAACGGTTTGTTGTATCTACTATCACACTTTGGACGTTATAGCTAATATATTCGAGTTGGAAATATGTGACGTGGAATAACGTTATAATTGCTTAAAAACTATTCACGCGTGTCTCACTTTCTACGGAAACAAGGAGATGGGTTTAGAGAGATAAATATGGCGTATAATTTACGTAGACGAACAATTACCGCCAAATATTATTACTTGTACTTCAAATCGATGTACATGAAATATATTTTAGTTTAAAATATATGCAGAGCTCGTGGAAAAATATAACTATTATCATCTGTTTGTAAATTCGTTATATACCGTGCAGGGAAGAGGTTCATTTCTGGCTGGTAATAGCTCGCAGAATATCCGATAGATAGCGCGCAGCACGTCACGGCGAAGTTACAGCAACCCTTTTTTTGGTCAACAGATAGCGACTTTTTTAAAGTTGATAGTTATTCTATTATGGGCTGGAAATATATTTCAAATTCATGTCGTTTCGTCAAATTATTAGAAAAAATAATTCAACAATATTATGCAATATTGCTGTATGCTTTTGAAATTAATATCAAGAACGTGTTGAAAGCGAGGTTGGAGAGGTATGATACGACGTGAAAAATCTTTCTGAAGTTAGCACAACTTCAGAAAACTTTTCCACGTCATATCGTACTATTGTACATTTCTTGAACACCTATACATAACTACATTATCAAGAAGTTTAGTTTTTAATACTAACAACCACTGTTTTGTGACCTTCTAAAATAAAATGTATTAATAAATCTAAGAACTCTTTCTTATCAGCGCATTTTCTGCTTTTATGATGTGCATCGGCAGTGCACTCAGAATAGCCAACGTAATTTTAACTTTTGTTCGTTCGTGCATCAGCTGATACAGGATTTTGTAAATGGCACTTTGTTTTGTATACATCAATTGCCACTCACTGGCTGTCAGAATGTGGCCTTCTTATACCGTATGGGCCATAACTGTGGTACAACACACAGATGAATAAGTCATATCCCTGACAAGAAAACAAGAAATAGTTGCATTAATATCAGACGAAAAAGGGTCACTCTTTACCATAATTACTTGCATGAATGCAGTTGGTTCTTTTTTCCCTCCATTGATTGCATGGCCAAGGAAGAATATTAAATTATAAATGGATACGGCAAGCCACTATAGAGTGAACAATGAGGAGAGAAGAAACCGTCATTTCAATGTTGGAAACCCGTCGGTATAATGGAATTGTAAAACTAAATGCAATTTTGGAGAGAGTAATATTATTATATATATAAACCGATCTAATCATGATTAATTAATTAAAGGGAGTTTGGGAAGTCAGAATCATCGAGTATCTAGGCAAGGATTCGTTTTGCCTACTGCAGTCGCAGATAGCCCGTACAGTCGACGAACCTCGAAGAAAGTGAAAATGAGAGTGAACTGCGTCTGCGAATGAGGATTTTTTTGGTTAGAGCGGCGGGAAGGGAGGTCGTCACGTGCCTGTGGCAGTCGTCCATGGGCGGAGAGAGTCAGGAGAGGAGGAGTGGGGAGAGGACTCCGGAGGACTCGCGACGACTATCGACAGCTGGCTCTGACAACAATGCGACGTGAAAAATAGCCACCGCCGCCTCCCCGAAGGGCGCTACGGGCAGATATCATCGACCCGAGTGGAGGGGAGACACTCCTCTCTTCCCCCTTCAACGGCACTAACACACTTCCAAGCACGCATTTTCCACTGAAATGTGCCACTGGTCCATCGCTAAGGGAGTTGGCGGCATTGTGGCTGGAGTGCCCGTCCCAAAGAGACCTGACACTTTTCGCGTTATTGTTTCGTGACAGGCCTTATACATGCATGAGCACAATTCACTGGTATAGTCAATTCGCAGTAGCTTCACACTTTTTGTATCAAACCTTTTAAAAATAACCCCATGTATGACGTGTTTGTTTGTCTCCTGAATATGTCATGTATAACAAAAGTTTAATACTTATGTTAATAGAAGCATTTAATTTATGGTTAAATAGACATTTAACTTATCTTTTATTATAAACCCGTAATATTTCATATATAACTAATACGATTAAAAACTGGGAGAAAATAGGTGTGTTGGAAATGCTTGGTAAGACATACTTCTCATGCGATATATCTGAGTGCACACGAACTCGGAGCGCTGTCCCTTTGGTGTAGTTTTCTAAACTTGGTTACGCTTTGTTTGCATGAGACGTGGGAATATCCTGTAAGTAGAATTGTAACAGGGCTTCAGAAAAGTTGCAAGCATCCATCAATGGAATTCACACTGGCTTCTATCCTTTAATCGAAGTAAGCTACTTGTATTATAACACTGCATATTGATATGATTTTGATTTTATAAAAGGAATTGGGGATATTATATGCTATTTTGAGGGGAAACCGAAGTTAATTATGAATATAGAACAGGTATTTAATAGAACTAGTATGAAAAACAATAAATCTCAGGTATTGGCGAGAGAGGACCAAATTAATTACAATAAATGACTAACATGACAGATATCGTCACCCTAGGCTGAGTGTTGTGTTGGAAAGCGACGAGTGATACGCCACGCTTCATCTTGAAGGTTTCATATCCGCGTGGGCCCACAGACAGATAAACAGACCCCGTACAAAGTGTTGCCAATAATTGTATAGTTTCTGGTATCGGAATTGTCCCAAATATCATACCGCCGGGAGGGGAGCTCCGCTGACACCTCGCTGATGTATTTTATGAACAATTATTGTTGTAACGTGGTATGGATTGTTCACCTGGCCTGGATACCGACGCCTCACTGCCGATCGCTAGGCTTGTCCGCCTTTACTGAATCATAACCTTATGCTTGATAACTACACCGTTAGAAGTGTCCTACAGGACCCAGTCCTTCAATAAGTTCACAAGAAAAAGGAGGAATTGTTGAAATACATTACTTAATGCAAGTCTATCTCGTCTTAATTTTTAATATCAGCTGCATCAATGGGTCCACCATACACTGTGTTTCAGTCTTCCGGGCTATTTGTAATTAAATACAAACAATTAAGAAGGTTTATCTAAGATGATTATTATAAATGGGCAGTGCATTGGTTGGGCTTCCATTTGTATTCAAGTGTTTCATGTGAAAAGATTTCTGACGTGATTATGGCGGCACGACGGGAATTAACAGACTTCGAACGCGGAATAGTAGTTGGAGCTAGACGCATGGGACATTCCATTTCGGAAATGGTTAGGGAATTCAACATTACGAGATCCATATTGTCAAGAGTGTGCCGAGAATACCTCATTTCAGGTATATCCTCCCACCATGGATAACGCAGTGGCCGACCGCCTGCACTTAATGACCGATACCAACGACATGTGTGCAGAATGGTCAGTGTTAACAGACAAGCAACACTGCGTGAAATAACCTCAGGAATCAATGACAGACGTGTCCGTAAGGACAGTGCGGCGAACTTTGGCTGTACTGGGCTATGCCAGCAGAAGACCAACTCAAGTGCCTTTACTAACAGCACGACATCACCTGCAGCGCCTCTCCTGGGCTCGTGACCATATCGGTTGGACCCTAGACGACTGGAAAACCGGGGCTTGGTCAGGCGAGTGCCGATTTCAGTTGGTAAGAGCTGATGGTAAGGTTCGAGTGTGGCGCAGACCCCACGAATCCATGGACCCAAGTTGTCAACAAGGAACTGTGCAAGCTTGTGGTGGCTCCATAATGGTGTCCGCTGTTTTTACATGGAATGAACTGGGTCCTCTGGTCCAACTGATCTGATCATTGACTGGAAAGGGCTATGTTTAGCTACTTGGAGACCACTTGCAGCCATTCATGGACTTCATGTACCCAAAGATCAACGGAATTTTTATGGATGACAATGCGCCATGTCACCGGGCCACAACTGTTCGCGATTGGTTTGAGAACATTCTGGACAATTCCAGCGAATGATTTGGCCACCAAGATCGCCCGACATGAATCCCGGAGACCATTTATGGGACATAATCGTGAAGTCAGTTAGTGCACAAACTCCTGCACCGGCTACACTTTCGCAATTATGGGCGTCTATAGAGGCAGTATGGCTCAATATTTCTGCAGGGGACTTCCAAAGACTTGTTGAGTCCATGCCACGTCGAGTTGCTGCACTCCACCGGGCAAAAGGAGGTGCGACACGAAATTTGGAGGAATCCAATGACTTTTGTCGCCTTAATATATATAAATATATATATATGTATATATGTTTATATATATACATATATATATGCGTTGTTGGCACAACGATAGGATTCAGACTGGTCAATTGCGAGAGTCTAACTAAACTAAGAGGTGATTCCGTTGCCACCAAGTACACGAATTTCACAACTTTGACATCGAACTAAATTTTCCATGGTGCGACTATTAAGGTCCAGGCGACCTACCTCCAACCCAGAATAAAATAATTACCACCTTGCATGCTATTAAGTGAGCGTGGCACATATTCTTCAATATTTCAGAAAACTTCTAAGTGTCATGGATATTCATATTTGCTTCACCTAGTGACATTAATAAATAGTCAGAAACAGAAATATAGAGTAGATAACATCAATGTTCTAAGTGCCGAGAAGGATGAAATTTTGTTTATTGCGCCAAAATTATACATGTGTCAGTGGCAATGCAATGTTTCAATAATTTTCCCAAAAGTTTTTATGAGCGTCAACAAATGGCCCATCATGTTCCTAGGCTTTTGCAGCATTAGTTTTTCTATGTGTCATAAGCAAGGAGAACATAAGTTATTCTTATTTATGCTTTGCATGTATTGTAGTATCAGTGACAATGGCTGTACATATCATTATACAAACATTAATACCCCTGATTTAATAGGAAGTAAAAAGTAGGCAGAAGGTATTTTCACTCCCAAAACTGACACATAGCAACCAGTAATATAGCCGTCGACTACACTGCTACAATTTCGGAATTCACATTGCCGGCCCTTCAGATGGAATTATGTATGTGTGTAGCACGAGGGGATATCAAGCTGATTATGGAACCAGTTAGCATCGTATGTGTATGACAAGCTATAAATTCAGACCAACTTACAACTTGCAACGGTAATATTTGTGTTTATATTGATAACTCAGCAGGGCCGATCAAAAAAAGGATGCGGCTCATTTTTAAATTTTTTTGTTGCTTCAGGAGTTTTTCGATACCATCGAACGTAAGTTCCTCGTGTCCGGCCATATTTTTTGTCAGAAAGACATTGCTTTCATCGAGAAGCAAGCAAAACGTTCTAAAATACTTAATGCGGAACACGTTAGGAAGGTGATATCTTCAGTCAGACCAACTAGATCGTTCGAGTTTTTAGTTGAGGGATTTGGGCAGCTCTCATTGATGTCTTGAGAGCCGATGAGGGTGAACTGAGGTGAGAATGGAGCAGCGCTGGAATGTAATGGCGGGGGAAACTGGAGATCCCCGAGAAAACCCACCTACCAGCGGCATCGTCCGGCACGATTCCCACTTGGGAAAATATGGAAGTGATCCGGACGCGGATTAAACCCTATTCGTCTTGGTTGGAATGAGTAGTCTAACCGCTCAGCTACCGCGGCCCCGTTAGATCGTTTGAGGTACTGGGTATTAGTGATAGGTTTTTAGACGTCGATAAACATCACCAATATATATTGTAACAGCAGCTGAGCATCACTCATGTTTGATGCCTTGAAGTGACAAAAGATAATCCCGGTACAGTTATGTACAAGAGGAACAGATTAAGTGATAAGTTGGAATGGAAGACATGCAGTGTTTTGAAAAAAGGAATCACTGTAAGAACTGGTGTGCTAGTGCTTGTTGAAGGCTTACTAGGTGTACTTCCACAGGCTGAAAACAAAAATAAATGTGTTCGTACAATGCCATAGTACACCGATGAAGGAAACAAGCAATTTTACCATGAAAGTTTAAGTGCGTAGAGATTAACACCTTCTAGAAATAGTACAGTTAGAAGTTTTTTATTGACGGGACTTATCTCCATTTTTGCCATGTTGGCGATTTTTTTCTATTCTACGACTTGAATCCCGATATACACTTTTAGTCTGCTTTCCGAAAGAAAGAAAGACTTATGCGATCACCTTTCTGTCTATGTGCCGGCGTGTGTTTGGGTGCGCGCATGCGTGTGTTCCAAAACACTTTTGAACGCGTGAACAGAATTTCACTAAACTTGTAGAAAAATAATACTTAGTAAATACATCCGACTTTAATAGTTTTAGAAAACGCAGTGTGCTTACTTTAAAAATGGTAGCAATTAAAATTATCTGTGCTTCATTCATTACATCCTACGAACATTCAACGATTTAAACCAAATTTTGTATGATGACCGTACATCAAATAAGCATTGAATTTTGAAATGGATATTGTTGTTTGTTCGTCATTTTGAGATATAACATCACATGAAAAAATAAAGACAAAACCACTCAACTAAAGTCGATAACTACTCAATGGATTCTTGCCAAAGTTAGCACGTAGTAATAGAATGGTAGGCCAGGTAAATACAAGCGATTTAAATTGATTATTTAAATATTTTTGAAATAGTGGCTATGTTAATATTTTAGGTTTATTTGATATATCTACTATGCTGTTCTGCCAATTCCGACCAAATTTTGTCTGCTAAAAGTTTCTACAAGCATTGTATATACCAACAAATAACCACTTTTGTCAGCAATTTTATAATTTATCGCTACATGAAGAAATGAAGGTTTTATGTCATACCTCAGGAAACAATAGACCGATACCTACCAAATTCGGCGAGCAATTCGTACTGCAGCAGGTTATGCAAACTGGTATGTTTTAAGTGGGTAAGAACACTTATTTCAAAAATGGAGGTCATAGAGTCATTAGCTTCCGCACGACTAACATTCTAGGCAAGTATTTTGGGGGCAAATTAGATTCTGCATTAAATGTGTGGATGCAGTTTCATGTAATATATTATCACCCGTTAGGTATTGTGTCATTAGTGTTCTGGTGAAGTTTCGTTCATATCAGTGTAAGCATTTAAATTGTATAAGTGAAAAGTAATGTTTTTTCTTAAGCAAAGTAGTAGACCTTTCAAACGTTAGTGTCACGTACTACAAAAACTGCGTGGCTGGACCAATTTTCACAAAACTTCCATCGAGAGACACGTTTTATTGTGGAAGTATGCTGTAAAAATTGTATCAGTTCTGTTCTGCCATTGCGTTTCAAGTGAACTGCTTTCGTTACTCGTAATGTAATAGCAACACCCGTAATTTGCTTGTGCGTGGTTTTGTATTTAAATATTGATTTGTGAGATATTCATGCAATATTATTCTATTTGTAAATGTTGTTAAACATTATTCTCGTTCATTTAACGATTGTTTAAGCCACGTTATCTTATGTTTAAAGCAGCAAATACACCGTATTACCTTAAAGAGTGCCTTTTTTTAATGAGCGAGCATTTCAGCTATACGCTCTTTTTAAAGGCAAACGTTCTAAACTGCTTGGCATTTTTTATAACCGGAAAAATAATCATGTTTAACATTTCTGTTATTCTGTTGACAACCTAAAACAAATGAATTTTCTTATGGCCTTGGAAGGGTTAACCACAGTTGAAGGCATTAATTTATGTCTAAACAGAAAAATAATCGTGAACATCAACCAATAGGCCTAGTAAAAAACCAATATTATCTAACGAAATTAAAGCTTACGTATTTATAGTGCTGAGTAATATATTTTGCTGTCTTTATTTAATGAGTATGATGTCGACAAACGAGCCAGCTGACGTACACTCCAGCTGAAAGTAACATGGTAGTATTTATTTTGATACGCGGGTAGATACGCAACCAACGGGCTGAAAGTAGAAAATTAGCAGGACCTTTCAAAATTGTCACTTTACCTCTGCTTGAATGGAACTAGTGTGCCATCAGAGCGAGTTTTTAACTGCGCAGGAAACATTGTGACGGACACACGTTCCTGTCTTTCATCAGAACATATCGATGAACTTGTGTTCTGTGGTGTAACGTTTACAGGCAAACATGTAGAGAGGAAGAAGAAGCCTTCCTTTTCATCGGAAAGTAGGCTAACAAAATGCGTTACATGTTTTATAGAATTAGCGGTGCATTTGTTTTCAGCCAAGGATAAGAATTTGGGTAAGTTAAAAAATATTTTTTAATATTTTTTGACAATAATTACAGTAATATTAAATTCTGTTTTGAAAAATATCAAGATTTCCTGTGAAACTGAATTTATGATTATTACTTTTCACTGCATAATGCTATGTAATACAATTAGCTATTACTATCTTCAGCAAATGTATAATAGCAACAGTCTTATCACACGCACATTCCTATACATACACACAAATATTGCAATGTAATTTTACGTGTATTAATATGTACATACATACGCAGATACTATCTTTACTTCTCACTCACTTCTTTTATATGAATTATTTACTGAGTAACACGTCCACTGTGCGTTGTAGTTGCGTCTCGTGGATTTTCGCAGGTGGAGTGGCCGCTGCTTGAATTGTACACTGTAGGCTCCGAGCACGTAGTTGCGTGCGTCACGTTTAATTGTAGATACACGAGGCAATAAAACGCGTTTCGACAACTTCTGTCAGTGGTTGTTGGAAGGGCTACATTGTCGCTCGTTTATGCTCTCGTTCAAGAGCCATCAATCCTTAACGGTCTGCTCTGATGCACCAATACTATCGAAAACACGAATGATGTGTATGTTATAAATATTTTTATTTATATATAATTATATTATTGATTCTATAATTATTTTGGTGATATGGGCTTAGACTATTGGTGTAATTTTGTTTAACAATATGTGATACCGATGTCGCTGGTAGCTTACAATTGTTGGTAGTATTGATTCATAACCACATAAATGTTTTCTGTAATATCAGCAGTCAAAAGATAGCAATATTTTAAACGATACTGGAATTTAAATGATACTGATACTGACGATAACGAGATTAACGATAATATTAATGATATCGGTATTATCGACAACTTTGGTAAAGTCAATTATTTCGGTATGATTTAATACTATCGGTGTTATCGATAATTTCGGTATTATCCATAATCTCAGTATTATCGATAATTTTGGTATCGTCTATAATTTTGGTTTTATCTATAATTTTTGTATTATCGATAGTTTCTATACTATTGATAATTTCGTTATCATCAAAAATTGCAATATTATCGCTACATCGAAAATACCGTGTAACTGTTTGGAAAAATATCTATATTAAATTTTTATTATATCAAACAGCGCTAATGCTATATCATCTACCGTGTAATCAATTCCAACTTAACTTTTCATGCTGACTATATACAGTAGTACAATCAAATGTGTTGACCCGGAGCCACATCGGTAAGCTATTTTGTAAGAAAGCACTACATGTCTATACAAGGTTTTTATGCCATATCTCGTGAACAATTGACAGATTCCTACCAAATTTGGCATGCATGTTGTACTGCGGCAAGAGATGTAAACGGGTTAGATACGTATTTTCAAAATGCTGGTAATGTAGCCATTTTAGCTTGGTATATTATATCGTTGAAACCATGTAATCAATTCTAACTGAACTTTGAATGCTTGCAGTATATACTTATTACAACTGTGAAAGGTGTATATGCAAAATCTATTTTTTCCTTCATTTTGTGCATTACATTATAAAATATAATTTTTGTTCCATATCACCGAAATAAACAAACATATTTCTACCAAATTTGGCAATCAAGTAGCTATATGGTATCCATTTAAATTAATTAAATTTTAGTGAAAAAGACATTTATTTTGAAAATCGCGTTCATATAAAAATTTTAGATTACATATTATGATATTTCTACAAAACTAAACATTGTATGCTTTAAGTATCTATGACAATCATAATATATTTATATATAGAACCTCATTTCTCCGTAATTTTGTAAGAGAGCCCTGCATGTAAAAATTAATTTTTGTGTTATCTCAGGAAATAGTTAACCCATTCTTACCAAATTTGGCAATGAACTTATACAATGGTGGGGCATATTAATTTGTATGTGTTTAGTGGGCAGACGTTTCTTTTCTGAATGACCACTATATAAACATTTAAGTTTAGTATGCTAAATCTACGAAACTATGTAACGAAATATATGTTAACTTAGTATACTCTATGAAAATTATGGAATGTACTAATATATAACCTTTTTGTCCTCCATTTATGAACATCGTCACATGGAGAAAATTGAGGTTTTATGCCATACCTCAACGTCCAATGAACAGATTACCACCTGATTTTACACACACTGCAGTAGGGAATGTAACTTTTGATGTTTTATGTGTGGCAGGCCTTTTTTTAAATGCCTTTAGTACAAATGAAATTGATTTGTATGTTATACCTATTTAAGAATTCAAACAAATTTGCACACTCACAGTATTGATAAGGAGCATCAATTATGCATACAGAGATACTCTTTTGGTGGCTATTTTGTAGAATATTGCTAGGTAATAAAATGGAATGTTTTAATATATTTCGAAAAACGTTTGTCTAATTTTCACTCAATTTTGCACACCCGTAGTGCTACAGAAATCTATCGAAACTTACATGATCTAAGAAGAGTCAGGCACTGATTTTCAAAACAGCGACCATATGAATTATTTAGTTAATTTTGTCATTTATATTAAACGATTTAAACAAATTAAAACAAACTTTCTATACTGAAAGTATCTATTCGAAGCATCGTATACTTGCAGGACATCTATTTAGGCAATTTTTTTAAGATAGCACAAAGTAATAAAATGTGTTTTCTGTCATATCTCGAGAACCTAATTAATCGATTTCCACCAGATTCTACTTAAAATTAGCTCCACAGTAGGCCATAGAAATTTCCATCGGTTTCTATGATTGCAGGAAGTACAGTGCTCTCTGTCCTTAAGAATCTACAGTTTGTGCATTAATTGTTTTTTTCCGTCGTGGAGAGATATTTCATAGGGACGGTGTTGTGCATTGTTTGATTACACCGCTACTTATCAGCAGGGGTGACCTGTAAAGGGCCCGTTTGAGGCACTGCTTCACTTACAGTTTAAAATTATTATTTATTTACTCAATTGTTAACATTCCCACGAATTTCATTAATACACCAAACTATCTAATAAGTTCCGACATAAATATATATATTTCTTAGGACGGTCTTCTTACTGAGGTATTGAGAGCTGCTGGAATACTCAACTAACATCACCGTTGACGCACTAGCCCCTTCGCCTTGGTACCGATGAACTGCAAAGTGAAAACATAGATATATGTACCTTTTTTTAACGGTGACTATGCTTGAAAAGTACATGTGTTTTCTCTTGGATTGACTCGCAGGGGCACTAGGCGTAGGAGTGCGTAAAACAAATCCATAACCAGCCAGCGCACTGGGGAAAACATATAGTTGCAGGATCCAAAATTATGTACCGTTACCCCATTTAGAGGAAATTAATATAATTATACGAATACGAATAATTTGAGTATGGCATCAGGCTGCAGTTAACTGCGCGCGCAACTACCTCTTCCCTCTTTAGCCGCATCTCTCTACCCATAAAAATTAACCCGCAAGCAGTTATGGCGCTAACAGTAAGTTACTTATAGCTTCTTACATAATGGAGATATATCTAAAATAACAGTTTTTTTTTGTGTATTTTTGTATTTGGTCAGAAAGGTTTTTCTAAACAACAGCAATCAAGATAATTACAATGCCTCGTCCTCTCGTTCAACGACCGGGGGTCAACAGAAGAGCGAGAGCATATCACTGCGGATGACGCGGAATATTGAAACCCTGGTACATATCTGCGTGGAACTGATTCCCTGCGACGACGCTGACCGCTCGCAAACACTCCGCGACTGGTGTGTTGGATCAGGGAGAAGCGGGGAGGGGCTTTGCTTCACAGCCGCGGGACCGGACAGTTAATTAGCAGCGCTGCCCCCCCAGGGCGCCGCGAACACGGCTTCAACACCAATCACATAACCACCCTCCACGCCACGTCCACAGAATAGGTGAGAGAATAGAAGCGAAATGGACCCGCTGTGATATTTGTGCAAGCGTACTTGGTCTTATAGGCTACTTTCTCGGGAACTTTAAGCACTAAATATTTTATCTACTCAGCGAATAAGCAGAAAATTTAGCCGAGACTCTAATCGCCGCTCAAGAACCCTCTTGTAATCTTAGATTATGGATAAACTCCGACAAATTATTCAGTTGCATTACTTTCATGATTTTACCTCAATTCTTCTGACTAGCAGTGCACTGGAAAAACAGCAGAAAGAGACAGCAGAATAGTTCTACAATCTGGTTTTATTTCAGCAGTGACCAAACCTCTTGAACAACAGCAAAATGGTCTGTTTTTTTATTATATTACTGTTTGTTGCGGGAAAAATTCAAATATTGCTCAAGATGTTCAACAGTTTGAACAATCTGTTCTGTAGGAGAAACGGAATAAATTGCTGTCCCGCCTGCTGCTGCCGCCATCGTTACCGGCTCGAGTCGTTTATTTCTTATCTAGAATTTTCTCATCACCAAGAAGCATATATTTGCGTGCTATCCCAGTGGGCAGAAAATAAGTTCTGTGTTCATCGCGTAAGGGAGGCAATGCTCGCTCTCTAGCAATGGAAATCTTACCCGCCTTTCTACCGAAAGAGTTCCGGCTGACAAACGTGCACTACAAATTTCGCTACGTGTACAAGAGACTACCAGAATACCTGCAGCAGGACAAAGATATTCCTGACTGTCTGTCGTGCAAGGAGTGCTTTGAGGGCTGTGCCATCTGCGTACCGGACACTCTCGTGGCTGGTGCAAGGCGCGGCTTCGCGTAACAGCAGCAGCCACAAACATACCACCATCTCCATTATCGAAGGCACAGCACAGTGAAAAAACATGAACAGCTCCGCAGACCAGGATACCGCTGACCTCATCCAGCTGATCATATCACGTCTCCCGTCCAGCACCTGCGCAACCTGGCTCCTGCTCACTTCGGCAACATAAAACAATTGGCTTCAATCACCCAAAAGCACCACGCGGACCACCATTATTCGACGTATGCCACAGTTACTCCCATCGCACCCCCACGTGACCTATGCTGCACAAAGTGGTGAGTACCAGCTTCTTGAAGCCGGTTATGGTCAAGTGTTATCTCAACACCCTACCAGTATTCGAGTGAGTGGAGTCCTGGCTGGGCGACCCATGGTACAATGACACAGTGAGAAACATAGAAGTTAGCATTTTCACACCACCACAGTGTCATCATTGCCACAGTTCTTCGCCTGTGCGGTATAGGGTAACTGGAGTCCATGCCCACACATACACGTTCCAGACATTTTCTCACATCCGCAACTACACGGTGTCGAGTAATCACGTGGTCTGCACATGTGTACGTATGGGAAGAGCGGTATTAGCATTTGCCAGTCACACTCGTCATGCACATCGTCACAAAAACAAGGATTTGTATGAAATAGCTAACAAAAATCTTGATTTTTACTCTAATAGATTTTGAAGGGTTGAACCTGAACAGGTGGTCACAAATCGCCCAAGCGAGTGAAGCAGTTCCTTCCAGTCCACTATTATAGCAGTCATGCATACAACAAACGTTCTGTACCGTAGTAACCTAATTGCGATTGGCTTAGTCAAAAACAAAATGTCTCCTCACAAGGACACGCGGCCATTAACTAAACCAAAACTGCACGTATGCGCACAAGATATTGAAGATAATCCCGCGTGGGAATATTTGTAGGGAAAATCACGTGCCTCCAATCAAATATTTTTGGGCCCAGCTAGCATTTGTAAATTTGGAAATATCACCAGCATTTTTTATGTGAATAAGTCTTTAAAATTACACCGACACAGAAGGGTATCGTAACCGTTATAATGACGCAAAGTTTTCATGGTGATCCATGACACACTTTAACCTCATGACGAATGAAATAAATATAGTATTGGTGGATAGAAAATACAACTACAATGCGAGCATGGCCTTAAGTTGTCGCCACGCATGCAGCAGTTGCGTGTGGGGGCCCGCGGCGACTGCCAGCAATGTTGGGGTTGGGCGAACATTTGCGGGCAGTAAATGTTACAAGTACGACGTATTAGTGCATTAATTATGGTACCACAAGTAAGAATTTGCCTAACTCTGTCAAGTTAAGCCATTAAAGCCAAGTATCAATTTCTTTACATTCATTTAATTCCAATATCTCAGGCGTATTCATGTAAAACCCACGACCGTGTCCCGGCCACAGCATATCCCACCTACAGACAGAAATGGAGCCAATATGTATCAAGTAGTCGCAACATCAAAATACAGGAGCGAAATGTGTGGACAGCCTTCCGAATCAATATGTTGGGTACCGGGCATCGAACAACAGCTCCTGTCTGGTCGGCGAGGGGTCACGAGTTCAAGTGTGAGCGGATCTATTTTCCTGCTCTCCGTATATGCTAATTCCTTTCACCCTCAACCATCTGCTCTAGCGCCTATCAATTCTGGGCCTTGAATACAGTAATTACAGGTGTTATTGTATTGGGTGTTGTCGTAATAAACTGTCGATTTGTAAAAGACTTCATGCTCATTTCTTTGTAAATATGGATAGGAAAATTTTGCTGCTTCATCAAACTGCAAAAGTGAAGCTCATTATTAGTTCATTGGATGCGTTTCTCTGACCAGGTAGAATGAGATTTGTTCCTAAAAGTACGCAAATTTCTTAAATCAGTCTGGTGCTACGTTCATTTATATTTTGTACTCTGTCGTGGTAAGAGGACTTTTCCTTTTAGTTGAAGTCGTACATAATAGGTTTATGACCCTGTGATATTTCATCGTGTTTATTAATTGCTAATAGTCAACTAGGTCATGACAAATTAACGTGATCCATTTTATCTGACTCAGATCCATTCAAGGTGTGCCAGTAGAGGGATTATGGGGACGTAAGCACATCGGGACATGGGACAGGAGAGCGTCGGAGCTGTTCGTGTTGTCATTCCAGTCGGGCGGTGACCATCTTAGATATAAGTGATGTTGAACTTTGACCTTGACCAAGATGAACTCTGACCTTTGACCCCGGTATCCCTTAATCCAAAAAAAAAAAATACGAAAAAATCCGAAAGCATTAAAAAAATTTTTTAATGTTATAAAACACTTATTTAAAAAATACTGATATATTATTTTAAAAACTTACATTACCGTAGGTGCCCTTACCAGCATCTTGTTTTTTCGTTGGTCATTGGTTTATATATTGCTGGGGAACGCCATTAAGGTTTTCATTTGTCAATTATTTATACATTGCTGGAGGATGCCATCTTGGTTTTTGTTTTTCATTTATTTAAACATTGATGGAGTACGCCAAATTTTTGTTTGTCATTTGTCTATACATTGCTGGTGAACGCCAGCTTGTTTCCCATTGTTTGTCGTTTGTTTATACATTGCTGAAAACGCCATCTTGGATTTCATATGTTTCCATCACCTAGGTGGCACTGGCGTATTAATTATCGATTTATCCACCGGTCGAGCTACCGATTTAGCCACCAGGTGGCAGCCATATTTGTTTATGATTTTAAAATCTAGGCGCTGCTGTCGGTGTCCTCCATGCTATTTCTATTTTCAACCAACAGGTGCCTTTAAGCTCTTGATTTAGCTGTCAGGCGAGCTATAAGCACTTATATTTATAGGCATAGGAAAATGTGTAATTTTCCAAACGTATTAAAAAAATATTTTTTTTCAATTAACTGTATGCGGGACATTGATTATACATGCATAAAAAATAAATATATATGTTCTATTAGAAATGTTATAACCAGTTATAAAATTAATTTTTACTTTAATGATAATTAAAGCACCATTGCACCTTATACAACTATGGTGGTGCTACCTATTTCGTCACCGGACGACCTGCCTATTTACCAACCAGGCGGCACTCATATTTATTTATACTTTTTTTAAAAGTAAAAGTGGTGCTATCGTCCCCTCTATATTGTATACTATTTTCAACACATAGGTAGAGTTCATTTTGCGATTTCACAAGCTAGCAAGCTTACGGTACCCACTGATTCTGTCGATTCAGCCGCAAAGTGATCTGTAGGCACTCATATTGGTTTCATAGACATAAAAAAAAACCTGTAATTTTCCATTCCATTAAAAAAGTTTTTGTTTTCAGTCAGTGATATACCTACATGCATAATATATTAAATACATATTTTTTTAAAAATAAAACTTTAATTAAGACCGATAAAAAATAATTTTTAGTTTTAATGCTAATTAAATTACCATTGAAATAGAGTATTTATTATGTTACCCCTCGCCCCAACACATAAGTCAAACCAATTATTCACCCACGCTTAATCCCTTACAACTACAGCTCATGTTTTCAGTATTGTCCCCAGAGCGTGCTAGTGTGGGGAAAGTATATAATGGGAAAAATTTCGACATTCGTCACAGTTTCTCGTCTGATGCCAGAGGTTACAGATCGCTCTGTCACCCCTCGTCTTTTAACATTATGACTCGTAAGTTCAGATATTAAATCCAATAAGGTTGCAGCGTACACATAATACGCATATATTTTCCCGCGAAATTTAAAGTCTGCTAAAATTCGGAGTATCAGTTCGGGCAGCTAGTGTCTAGAGGAATATGTAACCTCATAAAATATGGTAATACAACTTCGTTTTTCATTTATAAATTTACCATCTATTTAATTTGTAAATGCGTCACCTCAGTACCCGTTACGCTACTGTAAAACTTCGTTTGCATTCAACGAATGTGTTCGAAGACACCGAAAAATATGAATGTTCAAAAAATGCAGATTGAGTGACATACAAGTGTGTAAAATGTGGCATGGCATTTTCTAGGCGCGATAACTTGCAGAGGCATGCAAAAACCTGCGTAGCTGTAGGACCTTCACCTGCCAAAATCTGTCGTGTACAGTCTCCTCCTCAGCAGCGTACGAGCGTACTTCCCACAAAACCAAGGGTTCAGGATAAGCATCCACTATCGTGCCAGCAACCATCACGCTCAAGAATCGGGGCAGGGTCTGGGTTGGTTACTGTAAATGGTTTCGTTGGGGTCCAAACTGTATTCCATCACAGTGTAAAGTACTATGACTCCATAACGAGAGCGCGTATTCGAAGGATATTAGCACATGTTTAACTTGAAGTGGGAAAACATTACTGTTGGCTCTCCAAATAAACACACCATAAATGAAATTTAATGTAGGTATGACTTAAACACAGCACTGTAAAGGCGACCCAATTCAACGAAAGGAGTGTGTACGAATCGTAAGGCATGATATCAAAAAACTGTATGGAACTCATACTGAAAATATACGTCACGAGAAAGAAGCATACAAAGAGCATGATTCGGGGTAAATATTAACGAAAAATGAATCACCGAGTGTCCATTCCCCTCTATACTAAATGCTCCCATTCCCATGACACTTAACCCTTTCACCAGGTATCGCTTGTTAAACATTTTTTAAGATTTAAGTTGGAAACAATTGTGTGTCGTGTATGGTTGCGTTATGCAAATTTCTATAAAGTAGTCATGGCCCGAAAAAATTAAAAACAGAGTTAAAACCACTTCAATGCACGGTATGCGATATGCACAGTGAATTATCCCATTAATTCCCTCTCATCAAGGCATAGACACTTATCATTGAAAAACCTTTCCTGCAAAGTTTAAAAACAGTACGTTAGGAAATTTAGGCAGCGGGACAAAATATCCATATGGATACTTCACGCGCAACGATATATTTAGTTCAGTGTCCGCATATAAAACTATTTATAAATGCAAATAATGTACGTATACAACTTTTTGCGGGGGAAAAAATTATAAACCGTGAGAAGACGCTAGCGTAAAGGTACACACACCACAAGTACAAAATCATAAAAAACCGTTACCTTCGGCAAACAATTCTTTGTAATTTCATACATTCACGTGCGCTCGTTCAATTTATGTATGTATATATATATAAATAAATATATATATACATATATCTGAGAGGCAGTAAAAAATCCCCACTCTCCTCCCCCAGACTCCCACTACACTGCTACGTGACTATAGGGAATGAAAAGTCACATGCGAACATGTGTATGTATATGTGTGACATATAATCCAGCAAGTGCCTGTACGACCGAGAGGGGTTGTCGTCTCCTTCGAACTTCAGACATGACACCAGCGGTTCCTGGGGGCAGCGTCTGACAGGGGTTCCGGGTGCGAGGCTAGGGTGAGTTCCTTTCTTAATGTCATCCTCCTTTTTAATAACCATCCTTGAGTCCTTCCTTCTCACTTCCGTTGGACTTAATTTTAAATGGAATATAATTGTTTACTCTACTTACTACAGATCCAGTAAAGTCTTTATTAATGATTTCTACAATGCTTTAAATATCTGAGCTTACCCTATTTTCCTTAGCCTTAAACTATCCTAAGAGTGTAATGAGTGTGTAAGGCTCATAACAAACTCTTTATGAACTACACAAGCAAAGACATTGTTCTATTCTCGAGATGCTAGATCACCATGCAGGTTTATACCACGAAACGAATCCCAGCAAAAACAAGCTCATATATCTCTCATTCTAAACTTTCAACCTCATCGAGACATATAAGGAAAGAGTGAAAAAAATAGTTCATATAGCAGCCAAGGTATTACAGAGGTCATGAAATGTTAGAGTTATGTTAATCCCTTTCGAATGTAGAAAATTAATTCTATGTACAAAATTGTTGTAAATAAATTCTGGCTCGAACTCCACCTTGGTTTTTTTTCGTTTAGAAAATCAAATGTAAATTTTTTTTATTAAATGTAATGAAACCAAAAATATTTGTGAAGCTAAGAAACTAAGAAATAAGAAAAAAGTGTTACATTCTCCACTTGTTCATACGTCAAACACACACACAAACGCACACACACCTACACACACACGCACACACAGAGCCCGAAATATCCCAATTGTAGGAGAGACTGATAGACGCATTAAAAAACTACTAAGACAAAAGCTTACTTAAAGAAGTGGATACGAGTGTCATTACAGGAGTACACGAGAGGTATGTGCAGTCGTAATCTGAGATCGTGGACAGGTTCAGCCGCGCTGCACCAGGTGTTGAATTGTACCCTAGCACACTGACTGCTCGAATTCTGAGGCATCCTCCAGCAATGTATAAATAATTGACAAACGAAAAACCGAGATGGCGTCCACCAGCTATGTATAAACAAATGAAAAACGAATAAACCAATATGACATCCTCCAGCAATGTATAAACAAATGGCAAACGAAAAAACCAGATGGCATCCTCCAGCAATATATTAACAAGTGACAAACGAAAACTAATATGGCATCCTCTGGCAATTTTTATAAACAATTGATAAATAAAAAACCAAGAAGGCGTCCTTTTCAATGTATAAAAAAATTACAAAAGAAAAACCAACATATTGTCCTCCAGCAATGTATAAAACAATGACAGACCAAAATACCAAGTTGGCATCTGCCAGCAATGTATAAAAAATTACCAACGAATAAAACCAAGATGGCTGCACACGATAGAAAGAGTACTGGTGAGGGTTTATGGTGGTGAGGGGGGACCTCCGAAAATTTAAGTTTTAAATATAATTTTTAAAACATTTTTTTATACATTTTAAAATTATATTTTTAATACATTTTTTATATTTTTTGTTACTTTTTGGGGTTTTTCGGATTTTATTGTATTATTTTATGTATCTTTGGTATTCTTAGGATTTTTAAGTCAAAGGTAACTGGGGTCAAAGGTGAAAGGTCCAGGTCACCTGACAACCAGAATGACAGAGCTCGAACTGTTCCGACTCTTCGGTGCCAGGTCCCGATGTGCCAAAGTCCCCATAATCCTTCTACGTGTGTCTCTTATGAATAGTATTATTCAGTAATACAAGTAAGTATTCGCGCATTTGTTTTAACTCGACCTTCAGTCATTATGCGAAATTTATCCTTGTTTATTGGTGCCCTGAGAAAATTACAGCCTAGACAAAAAATCTGATTGTTTCAGTGCCCGAATAAACCAATTTACTCTTTTATTATTTTATGGAAGTCACGCACATTAAGGGCGCAAGGAGAATTCAAGAACTGATTTGAGGAAAACTATGCGTCATTCATGTGTAAATTTTAGTTATTGTCACAACTGGATTACATTTTATAAGATGCACCCCAGCGAACTTTGTATCAATAAAAATTGTACAAAGAAGCAAGGATGAAGCAATTCCGTGTTACCTAGTCAAGATTAACTTGGTTACTCTCTAGGACAACAGCAAATTGGCAAATGGGTAAGTTACAATGCATTGATGTCACAGAAAATAAAAAAAATTTTAATAAATATTTTTTTGTTAAAAAATTGTATTTCTCTTTTAATTTTCTGGGGGAAAAACGATTTTGGTGTTAAATCGTTGATTTATAAACTGATTTTGGGGTAAAACTGGATTTTTTACGGCGGTCCTGACGTCACAAGATGGCCGCTGGATGCAATAATTATAATTTTGCTAGTATATACATTTTTCGAAGAGTACACTGCCTTAAAATGACGTTAACAACACAAAAGTTTGTAAAAATTATTATTTAAAACGTTATTTTAAATTATTGTGTGTTAGTACAAACATTCATAGACTACAGAGTCTACCTTACAGGTATTTCAAACCACGATATTTATCTTCACTTATGCATTTCTTCCTATTTATCTTGTTATCTTTACGTTATAAATGATGCGCCTACTTTATCTTTTCGTCTGCCTGTTTAGATATCTTCTTTACGCTGTTTTAAAGGCATCGAAATATATATAAAATAAAACCAATAAATGAAAAGGCCATGTAGGCGACGGACTTGATACCTATGGTCCTACGTAGCTGTAGTGTGCAGCCAGCTTACAAGACTTCAGTAGTTTATTGGACGCGATAAAGTTGTTCCGAGTATCCTGAAGGCACAGAGCTAAATTGTGATTAATTTACCACGCCCAGAGAGCCAACTGGTCACTGGTCTGTAGATGAAGCGATATTTGTTGAACATGCTGGCAGATTGTACTAAAAAATCGCTTTGGTGTTGATTGTATTTACAGCAGTGCAATTTCTGAGGGAGGTCGTTAAAAAGATGGAGTTGAAAAAAAATTTAAAACCAGAGTTTCATTTTATCCTTGTGGGAATTGTGCCCTTGCCGCAAATAAACGATCAATAAGAAATGGCGCGAATGAAATTTAATCCAGGTAAAACCACTTCAGAGGAAATTTAAATGGATCAACTAAACGAGTATGTGGTTGTAAAGCTTTGTTACATGAACATTGTCAGGAAACTATTATCTTCATCTTTCAAATCTATTAAAGCCATATTTTGAGTTCTTATAATTATTAGACTAGTGACCGATGAGCATGATTTTTAAGTGAGGTGACAATACATAGAAAAAGGCTAAAATTACGAGATCAACCTGAAATTTAGTAGTAGCTCGTGGCAAACATTTTGGTGAGCCATCATTTGCTAAACAGTGGCTCAAGATGAAAATGAGAAATGGTTGTTTACCCAATAGGAAATTTTCAGTTAGGACACGACTGGGTGAGCCTACATTAATAGAATGGTGAACCGTTTTTTAATATGCTTAATTATGTTTTTTATGTAACTAAATTTCATTTCGTTGGTAAACATATGTTTCAGAAATATCTTAAAATATTAAATTAGCCCACAACCTTCAGTGCATTTTATATTTGACATTAAAAATGTATAGGTTGTATTGTGCTAACAAAAGGTTCAACTGAATTGGTAATTTAATGTAACTGTAATGTAATTATAGGCTGTTCACGGTAAAGTAAGCACTTTTGAGTCCGTAGTTACTTTTTTCTTATCAGCCATTTTGTATCCTTCCACTAGTTTTTAAAATAAATATTTCCATGTAAGTAATGAACACAGTCTTTACCGTGAATACTCTTTACATCAGTTGTCACTCACTACTAGCGTTAACAGCATCTCTAATATTAGATTATTAAGGGAGCGCACTCGTCAGATAGCTTTCTGGCTCCATGAGTTACAAGGATTATGGCGTACGGCATTTTCCGTCATCTGACGGGTTTTGTTTTCATTTGAATCTAGTTTTGTGAGAGACAAAAATAATCCTGCTACGAAATACTGTGCGTTTGGAATCATCACAGATTCCACAATTGTTTTGCGGGCTGCTTCACTCAATATCGCAGTTTAAAATGGATTTGCACTAGCAAGAATGACCACGAAAATATAATTACATCTGGCTGTGTTCGATGAAATGCATTGTACGTTGCTAGATTAGCCTTGTTCTTCCTTGTCCCCTGTTCGAAACAACTCTAGCGGCGTGATTCGTGGGGAGGGTGAGTGCAGAGATTTGGGCGGCTCTTAATATATAGGTGTTGAGAGCCAATGAGGGTTATTGAGGTGAGTACGCAGCAGCGCCGGAATTAAAGGGTGGGGGAAACGGGAGATCACCTAGAAAACCCACCGACGAGTGGCATCGTCCGGCACGATTCCCACATGCGAAAATCCTGAGCTACCCGGCCGAGGATTGAAACCAGATAGACTTGGTGGGATCGCGGGAAGGGATATAAGGGCCATACACAGGGTCGGCCCTTGATGTAAGTGAAGTAAGCAGACGAGTCGGGTGCCAAGCAAAAGAAAGCGTCTAAGGTAACATTAATCTGTTTCATCACATAAGGTAAATACATTAAAATACAATGAAAAATTATTACTGTGCTAATTTTATGAATGTATAACTAGCCAAACCCGTTATAGTGTTGCGACAAAGGAAGAGGACGTTAAGGAATGGAATATGACTACTCACTCCTTCGCTCATTCATCCATTTGGCACAAACCGACACTACGACCGTCATGCGCCTAGCTGCACTTATTCGTCAAACTCGTAGAGCGCTATGCTATCGTGTGACATGCAAGTAAATGTGTGGTGTCAATTTTTATTACCGTTTCAGATTATTTTAGTTATAATAAAATAATTTTAATTTTAAGAATAAAAACTTGTGACTGTTCAACTACTGACCCATACCAATATTTGAGAAAGTAGGAACGCTGACTGCATAAGAGTTAGATGATGTGTTTACTTCGTGGGGGTGGAGGAAGTGGGAAGAGAGCCAAAATATTGTCCGCTTACACATGAAAAATGTCAAAGATCGGCCCTGGCTGTAGAGTAGGAGAGGGAGTTAGGAAGGAGGTCAGACCGAGCTTCATGAGGTGAGCTGTGCTACCCGCTACTGCGCCAACCAACTGCTGCACTAAAGAAGAAGCGCCGTACGGAAAATATTAGTGGCGCCACTACTGTGGTCTATTCGCAGTTTCTTCACTCTTTCTAATCAAATCTTTAAAAAATCACCTCTTGTGTGACGTGTCTCGTTGTTTCATTAATATGCCATGTGTCACAGGTGTTCTATAAATGTGTCGATTTAAACTACCATATATTCGGTTAAACTAAAATACAATTTATATTTTGCTTATAAATTACGTTTTTTCACTTATTATTAATATGAATAAAAACGGTGAGAAAATATGTGTTAGCCGTGCCTAGTAAGAAATAGATCTTATACAAAATGTTGTTCCATTGAGTGCGCACGAATGCAGTGCGTTGTCCCCTTTAGTGTAATTTTCTAGACGTGGTTAACCTCTGTTTGCATGAGGCGGAGGAATATCCGAGAAGTACAAATTTAGCAGAGCTTCAGGAAATTTGGAAGTAATCGTGAATGGACTCTACCTAACTTTTTGTGAGAATATTTTACAGAGATTATATCTGGGAAACGGGAAGTTTGTTTCGTAGTATTGGGAACATTTATAAGCCTTTATGAGAAAAATAAATGTTGTTAACTTGAGATGTGCGATTAAGAAGGTAAGTTTTTTTTTACAGATAAATTCTTAAGTTGAGACTTTGGGGCGTGTTTCCGACACTCGTACACTGAAATGGAAATCCAATAATTAGGTTGTATGTATATATATATATATATTTCGGGATGCGATATAGACTGTAGGACTTTGATGTGTGAAGAGTGATTTGGTAAGTGAGAGTGTGTGTGTGTGGACCAGTGAGCAACACCTACATCTCTTGAAGTATGGTGAATGTAGAAGGGAGTCCCCTCAGTTCTGGACAGTCAGTCGTGAGACTCGATACTAAGAGACACTTTGGGAGTGTGTGTTCAAGACAATATCTCTGGAGGCACTCCGAATCATATATGCCAGTGGCAGAAATATTTTTTATGTTTGTTCGGAATGGAATATGTTCTTCTAGTTGCTCAACAGTATTAAAGGTCAATTTTTACTTTTAGTCTAGTCAACACGCGGAGATCTGTCGGGGTAGTGAGGAGCCTTTCAAGAACATCTGGGAAAAAAAATTCAATGTTTTCAAGGCATTCTGAAAGTATTATGTTTTATGTGAAAGAAATTAAAAGGAAATGGAAACGAAAAGAGATGTTTTGTTTATTGGCATATCGCATTTTACTACAATTTCATTGTATCTGTAATTTTTAAAGGGTGGCTGCTTAAGAAACACAGTAATTAAGAAGCTATAATGTAGCAAAAATTTTTATAAAATAAGCTTCTATGAATTTTATGAGATTACATTAATTATTACTCCCGTAGCCAATGTAAAAAAAACGGGGTCAAATGTTTAATATTTGTATTTTAGCTGTTGAGATGATTTTGGGATTACTTTTACCTCACTAACTTTTATGAAATCGTTGGGGAGTATTCGCGGAGGCAGGGTGGGAGGTTATGGCGAATCCTTAGGTATTTTAGATAAAGCCGTGAACTCGGCAACATGCTTATGGCTTTTATTTTAATTCCATCGGCAATTTGCAGAAAGTGTACAGTAATGCACAAATGCTGTGAATATCGCGCAATTTATGCTCCAACTTAATTTTAATGGAAGTAGACTGGAATGTTTCTCCTGGGAAACTATTATCGCCGAGTGGCTTTGAGCCACGTGATGTTCAGACCAAGCAACTTTTAGGGCAGGCGAATTTTAAAACAATTGAATATTATTAAGAAAAATTTTTTTCGAAGCTGGTTTTCGGCCAAGCGTCTCTTCGTCCAAGTCACTCAGGCCACGTTACTTCCTTAACAAGCGTAATTTTAAACAAAGCAATTTTAGACAAAGCAAATTTTATGGCAAGCGAATTTTGACCAAGCAACGTTTATGACAAGTGACTTTAAGGTCAAGTAATTTTTAGGCTAAATCGGCATGCCCCTCAGTTACCCTTAAATGGTGACTGGTGGTGAAAGTAACTGGGAAGGGCATTTTTTTGTTGGCTCAGCGACACACGTGTTTACACTGGCGCACTCACTCATACATGTCAGATAACGCCTGTGATTATACACATTTATTTCACCATTCCTGCCTTCCTAGTTCAGTTGTGTCCACGCACTTTGACAGGTCCGCATTCGTATAATCACCAAATAAAAATTAATTGAGCAAAAAAATTCTAATCTCGCTATTCCATTTTGAAAATTTTTATATCCAGCGATAGGAAATAATAATCTTGAATAATATTTAAACAAATTCGTGAAGAGGGCAACATAGATATATCATAATAAGTACTTAATTCCATGTCTTCTGAAGCCCTTGGTTAGGTTTTACTTTCAAGCTACCAAATATTCTTCTTCCACATTACATAGTTAAGCTCTCCAAACAGTGCTGGAGTTAATTTTAAGCATTTTTTTTCCAGTAATAGTAATTTTTATCCCTTTTTGCGTAAATTTTATGACTTTTAACAAAGGCATGCAGATATTTGGTTTTTCAGTGATTATATAACAAATTATAAGTTAATAATTATTATGCAGTACTCAAAATATATATGCGAATGATATTATTTTACTCTTTTGTTAACTCAAATGTAACTTTCTAATAAAATTACTATTAAAATGTGTTTATATAATCTTCAGAGGTATTTGTAACTGACACTACACTTCAGTCAAGACATAAATAATTAAGCATATGTAATAATTATTTGAACAAGTGGTGGCTATATTGCGGTCATTGGTTATGTCTAGAAGTGTACTAAGGAAGGACTTGATTTGTTACAAAGTATGAAATGTAGATGTTAAATACTACTAAAATAAAGCAAAATAAAACTCTATAAGCTTAACATAAAATATAATTTTTAAAGGATTAATAGAATAAGTTATTAATTTTGGAAAAGTCATTGAAAATGTAGTACATTTGTTACTACAAATATATTACTTACAAGAATGAACAAACCTAGCTTTACATTTGAAACACAGCTGTTTCTGCATCTATCGCAATTGGCTTTGTATCTGAAATAAAGTTTATAGTTAGCAATAGGTAAATAACCAAGAGGAGCTTCTGATTCTTCCCTATTATACACTGTTCACGGTAAAGTGAGCACTTTTGAGGCCCTAGTTACTTTTTTCTTTCAGCAATTTTTTATCCTTTAACAGCATTTAAAAAAAAAATATTTCCATGCAAGTAATAAACATAATGTGTGCATTCCACCGCACTCTGAAGTTAACGTCTAAGGCTAAAATAAAGTAAAATTATTGACTATTTTTCCAAATGAGAGGACTTCAAGAAGTGCTCACTTTATAGTGAGCCTATATATACCCGCTTCACTTTTGCTGTAATCAAATACTTCACTTTCTCTCTCTCTCTGTCTCTCTCTCTCTGTCTTCACTTTCAACTGCCGAGATGGTGGTTCAGCGGAAGAAATTTGCCACTGTCAATGTAAACAACTTCAATTCTGCTGGAATGATGTTCTTTATGTGGTCCACTCATTTCGTATATCTTAGAAATGTACATACATGCATTATGATTTTTAAAAAATTACTAACTCTTTTGAACACATTGTACTTTATAATTTTGTAACTGACACTTGTGTAATATATTATTTTTGGTTCAACAAAAAAAATTTTTTTTTTTAATTTTGAGTAAAAGTTGTTTTCATATAGAATAAAAAAATTTTCAAAACAAAAAAATTCATTTATTAAGTCATCTTTATTGTATATTAGTTTTATCTTGTAATGTGTAGTATCTTTAAAAACAGTTGTATTAGTAAACGAGAAGGAGGTTATGAAACAAATTCACAAGATTACACACCCACAAAATTTTTTCCAATTATTGAAATAATTAAGCTGAATTGTTAAACATAAGTGGAAGGAACAATAGCGATAACAGAAAAGATGTGTGCATATTAAAAACAGCAGGTACTTGTGTCAGGAATAAAAATGTATAATTTGATTTACAATTTGAATATTTGCTAAGCATTAATCTCTAAACTACAAAAAAAGATTTAAGGATCAATGTAAAACAAAACAAACGAAAAAAATTAAAGGTAACATAAATACATTTACAGGTTAAGTATCAGTAATAGGTTTACAGAGAACACAACTACAAAACACACCTTATTTCGCATACAATTTAAATTGAATGATGGTATATGTTGGGAGTGCACAATTTTTCAGTGAAATTTATTTCTAATGAGGGGGCAGCAAGAGGTTTAAAATCTGGTGGGGAGCTACATAATATAAATACCACGCAACAGGGTACGGTAAAAATGTTTACCATAAAGGAGGCAGCTAAGGAGTCAGGCAACACGAGAATGCATCTATGGCGAGATAATACCAAGAGCTTCTCTTCAGATAGGTGCTGACCGTTGAGACATTCATGTGGTTATCACACAGAATATTTAAGAATACATAAGGGATACTGTGGCGTATATCGCTAAATCCAGCCGCATACTCCATCAAAACGTCCATACTGGCCAAGAATATGAAGGAACATAGATGGCCAATCAGTGCCTGGAGACTAACTTGACAGGCGACAGCCTTACAAACAGGGAATCTTCCGCAGCACGTAAAAGCCAACCCGACACAAAAACAGTTTTCTGAACCTCACATGGCCAATCAGCGAATAGGTACACCCACATCGAAGGAAACGCACTACGCCATTACTATTATTTGTAGTTATATATTCTGTTCCTGTGGTATGGCAGCCGGCTCCAGTTAGCGCAAGTCTCCTCTAATCCGGGGTCGCGTTTTTATTGTGGTCAGACTACTCGCCTCACACCTAGGCGAACCGAGTTCGATTCCTGGTGGTGTCGCTCCCGGATTTTCGCATGTGGGAATCGTGCCGGTTCAGCACGCCTGGTCAGCGGGTTTTCTCGGGGATCTCCCGTTTCGCCCACCCTTGCATTCCGACGGTGCTCCATACTCACCTCGCTTCACCCTTATCGGCTCTCAATACATCGATGTTAAGAGCTTACCAAATCTATCTACTCCACTCATCTCTTCTGATCCATGCTTACCCCAATAAAGGCAAAAGTAGCTTGTAGATTTACATGAACTATCCTGTTTGTTTGTTATCCACTTGGAAGCTTCCCTCTTTATATTGTACAGTACGCAGTCTTGCCGACATATCCACTTTTCCAGTTAATGCTTGTGAAAACATATTTTACTGTTATATGTATCGGGCCGTTTCTGTTGTGCTGTTCGTACTGCCCTAGTTACTGTTTCTTTTATTGTGTTTTACTTGCAGGTTTTAATATAAAATTTAATCATTCGTATCAACTTCACGCCGCTACGGAATCGGCAGAGAGTTTCACCCATTGTCTTGTTTCTAGATCCACCAATTAATTACACTTATCCTCACGTAGTTCTCATTTCTGACTGATTCCAAGTTCGGAGCTTACACAATAACTGCAGCTATGTGTACTTTCAAATGCTAAATTAAACAGCCAATACTCTTTCGGATCGTCCGATTCAAAGAGAAATGGCGCCGCTACCAAGCTAACGTCCGTCCTCGACTATCGTGTCCCCGCGAGATCTTGCCTCGGTCTTCCATCAGCTCACACCAGTCAAAAAGACAATGGAAGTCGAAACAATCAGTCGCGCGTGACTTAGTATCCAAGCGAAACTCTCTCTTGCGATTCCTCATGAACAATTTATTAAATTTTCATGAAATTTTCATAGTTTTACGATAATGTATACTTGTCTAACTATACGAAATAACATACTTCGAACATAGAGACTAGTGAAGTAAATTATTTATTTGATCAGAAAGGAGAGGGTCCCGTCCCTCTAGCCCACTAGAGGCGTGGCTAGCAGGTTTCTTGATCATTGCGCTAAAAAACGTTCCCTCCGCTGGTACTGTGAGATTGAGTTTGTCTTCCAATCGTCCTTATTCGGCGTGAAGACATTCTTCTAGCCATTTTTGGTCTCGTTTATGTCATATATATCTAGGTCGCTAAGTTTTATATCACTAAACATTTTAATTGATTTAAATCAAGTTTATAACGTTGGCAGTGCATAATGTAAACATTGAACTTAGAGAGGGCTATTGTTATTGGTCAGCCATTGTGGAAAACAACACTATATGGAAATGTTAAGCTTTTACGTTATATTTTGCAAACACAACCGATTCCCACGAGATTTGGCATGTAAGTATAACTATGTAAGGTCACGTACATACGATTTAAATGAATTTCACTTATTTTAAAAATGGCAGCTTTATAAGTATTCATGTTAATTTGCTCTATAAACTCTATCGTTTGACCAATTAAGACCAAACTTGGTAGGCTGGAAGTATAAATTATAAACGTCAACTATATACAATAGACAGCCTCTTTTGTCTCCCATTTTGTAGCTTAGCACCACTGGAATAAAATATGTATATCTTAACACGGGGAACAATCAACTGGTACCTCCCAAATTTGGTAAACAAGTGCTTCTATGGCAGGACATATAATATAATATATTTTAAGTAGGTCAGACACTTATCTCAAAAATGGCCGAAATATTGATATTTTTGCTTCGTACAATATATCTACAAAGCCATGTATTAAGTTTCAACTTAGCTCTGTCTGTTAACAATATATATTAGTACCATAAAATGTGCCTGCAGTATCTTTTTTTTCTCCACTTTGTAAGATAATTCCACATAAATGTATAAAGTATTTATATCACATCTCAGGACGCAATCTAACGATATCTACAAAATTTGTCAAATAAATATTACTACCGTTGGTGATGATAATATGTATGTTATACGTTTCTAAGCGATCTATTTTCAAAATAGAGGCCATGTACAACGTCTTTAGGAAACGTGTGTACAAACTTGGGCACGTTGTTCATAACCGGAAAAGAGGAAGAATTATACAGGACACCCATGGTCCATCTCAAATAATATTGGCTTGTGAAGCCCTTAACGGCGGAGGGTGACAAGCATATTACAAGGATATTAGGCAAAGTACATGAGTTAGAGGAGCACGTATTGGTATACGAATTAATCAAACCAAGATCTTGGATAAAAGGAAGGTATGGAACGTTGTACACGCCCTCATCATGTAAATAATAAGGTTTGGTACCCATTTGATTGTATGCAACATTTACACTGTGAGGTGAAATTGATTGTGGATACCATTGGATGAAGCAGGGCATCATAATTTGCAAATAAAGCCTCATAGTTGCAACTCTCTACGACCAACCGTTTCCGGTTAAATCGCAAACGGCGTATTCAGTGGTAGCAATGCCATGGTCAGGTGACTAGGAAACCCTTCCTGCACCCGGATGAATACAGCGGGGATTCCCTGCCGAATGAGTATGGCCAGAACTCAAAATGCAGCAAACAGATTAGCATTATGAAATGTACTACACTAAAGTGTAGCTGTGTATGTGGCAGACTGTGCAGCACAGGGTAGAAACTGAGACAACGGTATGTTGATTGCACTGGCTAACTGTGATCGTATCCGCGGTATGCGCAAGTTTGGTGCGTCCAGTGTTGATGTGTGATGTACAATGCGGTTGGTGTTGCGATACGTTGACCATAATGATAATGACTTAATAAGCTAAGTAGCGTGAATCTGTGCTAATGTGTGTAAACACATGGAAATTCCGTGAAATGTGCCCCTCCAATGTTAATGCAGTAATTCATATGGCGTATTAGAGACTGACGGACGCATTTAAAAACTCCTGGGGTGTCTTGCATTTGATCGCAGGCAGCCATGATCCTCTTCAGAGTCACAGGTGTCTCATACACACTCGCCTTAAGAAATTTCCAAAGGCAGAAGTAAAATGGCCTAAGGTCTGGGGAGCGTGGTGGTCAGGCACGAGGCCCATCCCATCCTATCCAGCGAGCGGAATACGCTGTGTTGTGGTAGTCATGCACAACCCTGGTGAAATGTGGTATTTCCTCCGTCGTGTTGCAGCCATATCCGTTCTCTGGTGGCGAGCGGAACATCCTCCAGTAACTGTGACAATTTTAACTGCAGGAACTCATAATATTGAAATCCTGACACATGGTTTGGCAGCAATGTGCCAATAACATTGTTCCCCACTATACCGACCCAAATTTTTATGGCAAAGCGGTGCTGGTAGCGTCTCATTACAGTTATATGTAGGTTGGACTCGTCTCAAATGTGGACATTTGTTGCAAAATCCTTCCTGTGTGAACGTTGCTTCGTCTGTAAATAATACAGTTGCCGGGAGATTAGTATTAATTTTGCACTGCTGCATGAATCACCGGCAAAATTTTAGCCGAGAGGCATAATCTGCTGGCCCCATTGCTTGTACCCTACGCACATGGTACGGTCGCAGCGGCTGTTCATGAAGAACACACCATACTTTGCCATTCGAGGCATCCATTCTCCGCGCGATCGCGCGAGTGCTTGTAGAAGCGTTTTCAACTACATTCTCTAATACGCCTCTTCAAACTGCGGAGTGCGGACGGTTCTCGATCGACCAGGTGAACATCGGCACTGAAACGTGCCTGTTTCCCGTAATCACTCTGTAAGGTGTGTGAATGTCTGGTGGTTTGGCTGACGTCGTTCAAGGTATTTTTGGCTGTACACGCGCGCAGCTGCCCTGCCGTTGCCTGTCACTTCACCATACACTAAGACCATGTTCGTCATTTTAGAATTTGTGTATTCATCCATGTTCACGTCTGCAGTACCTAGTGAATCGAAGAAGTGATATGCTACGAATAACAGGCCACTTGGGCAGACGGGGCGGGAAACCGCACTGCTCAGGAGGGGGTAAAAGGGAACTGGCTGTAGCGTGTAACATTGTGCATTATATGTATCAATAACATGTGTTGAACACCGGATGCGTGACGTGTTGCCTACCCACCAGATGATGGCCTTGCTACCACTGTACCATACGTTTGCCTTTTAGCCGGAAACTATGGGCCCTAGAGAGTTGCCACTAGGGAGACTTATTTGCTAATTATGACGTCCTGCTTCATCTGATGGTATCTACAATAAATTTAAGCTCACGTTGTAAGTGTTGCATGCAGTAAAATGGGTGTGAACTCCTATTATTTATATTATGAAGGTGTGTATGACGTACCATACCTTCATTTTATACAAGAACTTGTTTTAGTTCATCCGTATACCGGTTTACGTTCCTCTAACGCAAGTACATTGCATAATATGCTACGTAATATGCTTGTTGCCCTTCGCCTTTAAGGGCTTCTACCGTTCTTATTTGAGATGGACAGTGGGTGTCCTATATTATTCTCCCTATTTTCCAGTCACGAACCAAGTGCCCGAGTTTGTACACATGTTTCCTATACAGCTTGTATACAGTTTAGCTTAGTACGCTATACATAATTATGTAACTAATTCCTTCTTAAGTTCGAATTCTGACAGTATGTAACAAACATCAAATATGATGATGCATATTCTTTCCCCCTGTTATTTATTGAGAGAGAACCTCACAAGAAAATTAAACTGGCATGTTTTAAGTGGGTCTGGCATTTTTTTAAATGTCTGCAGTATAAAAAATTTATATTTGTATATAATACTCATTAACGAACTTAATTTCAGCCAAAATTTGTATGCTGGCAGTATCCATTAGAATCATCAAATTTACACGTAAGAATAGATTTTGCCCTCCTTTTTATGAGATAGTGCCATGTGGGAAAATTTATCTTTTTTGTCCTATCTCAAGACTCAATCACATAATTCCCAAATTTCACACTCAAGTAGAGCTACGGTAGGCCATGAAAACTTGTATCATTTAAGTACTTCACACACTTGTTTTCAAAATTAAGGCAATGTTAATATTTCAGCTAAGTAAACACTTTCTACCAAAACATTGGTCGGATGAAACTGAAGTTGATGCTTCTTATTCTACCCCCATAAATCAGAGGTTGCATATCAACTGATGGCACGTTGATTTCTGGGTTCAAATCCCGGGTAAGGTACGTATGTATGTGAAATTATCTCAATAGTATTGCATATTTTTCTGGTTCCATCTCTAATGATATATGTGTCAACAAGACGTCAATACCCACAAACGACATAAGCTATAAATAATATAATCTAAATTGGTTTGCATCTATGTAGAGGAAAGTAGGCTCATTAGTTATATCGGTAAATTACTGTTTTCCTCTGTTATTAATTTTGTTTATCATTGGATTCATTCCATTTAAAGTATATCATTAATCATACCGCATCACTACTTAAAAATTTTAAGATGCCATTATTGCTACAATGGAGTGCTTAAACGTCACCAAGAGTAGAAAACAACAGAAAAGGATAACAAAAGCAACGAGTTTGGGCTATGGTCAAAAACCTAATACATATAGTATTTAAATTACTTAAAAGTGAAGTGTGTTTCTACGAGCACTACACGAAATGTAAATGTGTAAGTCAGAAGTGATTCATTTACTTCACTAATGTCGTGCTGGTCTTCACAAACTTACCACTTCTCTTCAAGCTATACATTCTGATTAATTATGAAATATATATCACAATTTAAAAAAATTATATATGTGAACCTTTAATTTAACCATAGCATAAGGCACTTTTATTATGACGGCAGTTTAAAGGTTTGTGGTATATTATATATTTAGAAAACAACCAATCAAGTTATGCGTATTGTTATTCTTCCAGGGCTGGTAAAAAGAAAGTGAAGAAACCGTAAACAGTGTATATTATGTATCATACAGTGAGGAAAATTTTTTAATTAATAACAGAATGTTTGCTGTTTACGGTTATGTAAGAGCTTTTAAATTCAACCTTCGAAAAAAATATTACTGCTTGTTAATAGCATCCTCTGTTAACTTGTGTCTATTCACACTAGCATTTAGGCTCCTTGTTAGGTTGACAGCGATTTTAGAAATAGTTCTAAATGCTATTAATGTGTTGCGAGTGAAATGTTTATATATATGGTAAAACAATATTTTATTTCTCTTTACACACATTAACATCAGAATCACGTAAAGGCTCCTTCATTTTCACAATTTTTACTTGAATGTCGCATGAATATAGTTGCTACTCTCGTGGCAATGCATACTTTAAACATTTCGGAACAATACGAAACACGAAGAAAGAAAGATTTTAAGAGAGTGGTGGTACATAGTTTAATGCTGAACATGCTGACTGAACTTTCCAGACTTTCGGAAACAAATGTTGCTAAAAATCAGAAACGACAATCCTAGGTAATAATTTTTGCCAACTTTGAGAACAAATGTTTTAAAAATGCCTTAAGGCTGACGCCTGCCGGTTTTCTTCGGGTTTGATACTGAGCAACGTAGAAGCGATAAGGGTGACACTGCCACGCGCATCAAGTGCGCCATTGCCCCTAAGCACAAGGCTCTCAATTGGCGTGCAGTGTTATCGTCGCACTGCGTGTACCTATGGGAATTTCAGCAATGACCCTATTATTTATTAACGTAAATACTGCAGGGAGATTCAGTGCCGGTCCCGTGAGTAGTTTTCTATGATAATGACGCGTGTGTTTTGAGATACACCGCTGTGAAAAAGCCAATTGTATTCATCTGGGAGTACTCTGAAATTGTGTTTCTAATATGCATGGCGTCTCGAACGGAATCAACAGCCCTCCTCTGAAGTGTGTGTTCTTTTCGTAGATCTGCACATTGGACACACGTATAATATATTCGTAGAAAAACGAGTATTTAAAACACTGTGCAACACATTTCAAGCACCAGGTAGGCGGGAGCCTTAATGGTATGTTCCACCGCAGGCTCGATTTTATAAACGGGCAAACAGGGCAAGTGCCCAGGGAAGCAAGAGGTTTGGGGTTTAACGTCTGAGCAAGAAAAAACCAGACGTTACTTAAATTACCAATGAGCCTAGTTTCCTCAGCAAATGTGCAATTTATTTTTAAATAAGTTCTTAAAAGCTGAGTTGGTAGGTAGGCCTTGAATTATTTTTGGAAGCATTAACTAAGAAATTAAACCAGAAACGTATGCAACAGTAGTGAGACAATAACAAATACACACGGGTCTTCCTGGGACTTGAACCCAGAAAAACTCGTCGTACAATTAGGTAGCGTGCAATGCAATCCATTATGGAGGTCGGTTTGCAGAATCAACTTGGGATTTAATCAGAGTGTGTATCGAATGATAGGGCGTATTATCCTAAAATATTTACAGGGCCACTTAAAACATGTAAGTTTGAATGGCGTACCGTAGCGGAAGTTTTGTGAATAATTTGATGGAAATCGGTTGTTTGGCCCCTGAAATGTGGATAACAAAAATTTATTTTCCTTTTTAATGCTATCGTACAAAATTGCTAAGAAAAAGGCTCTTTATACGATGCTTCTTATGTATACTGTCTACCTACAAATTTTTGTTGAATTTGGTTCAAATACTCTAATATATGTGGCTAATTTACCTAAATTATTTATAACGGAGTCATTTTGACATTTGTTGTCTAACCCTTTTAAGTCATGAAAGTTTACATGGACATCTGTAACATTTATGGTGTGCACAATTTGGTACAAATTAGTTGAAATTTTCTAGTGTTACATTTAGTGGAATTCGGTTTATTGGCCCTCGAGATATGGCATAAAATCTCCACAACTTACATTTGGCGATATTTTTTAATGGAGGACAAAAAAGTAATGTAGTAGCATTCGATGATTGTGTACTGCCAATATAAAAAGTAAAGTTAAAATATATTATATAGTTTCGTAGATACAGCACACAAAACTTAATTATTTTATAGTTATCATTCTGAAATAAAAGTGTCATACTTAAAATAATACTTATAATAATAAGGCCTGCCACAGTACATCATCATCGCCAAATTGTGTAAGAATGGGGTTTTTGTTTCCCGAGATATGATATGAAAATCTGATTTTTTATTGATGTCACTATCATGCAAAAGGGCAGAGAAATGAGTTTCTGTATAGACATATTTGATGGCTGTAATATGCACTGCATTCATACAAAGGTAATATGAAATTGGTTTCGTTGATAAAATATAGTGGCCTAAAATATTTATATAAGCACCATTTTTAAAATAAGTACCTTGCCTACTTTAAATTTACCATTTGACACCACCTGCTTTAGAACTATTTGTTTGAGAAAATTTGGTAGGAATCTGTCAAGTATTTCCTGAGATAAGACATAAAAACTTTATTTATTCGCGTATCCCTATATTGAAAAATGGCGCATAAAATATGCTTCGTGTAGATATAGTTGATAGTTCTGATATATAAATATATATATTGTTAGCATATAAGTTGGATATTGTTACATAGTTTCTACAATATAGTGGTTAAAGATAAAATAACTAAATGCACTTTTTTTGAAAATAAGTGTCTGACGTACTTTAAACATGCAACTTTACGTAATCTGCTGCAGTACTACTTATTTGCAAAATCTGATAGGAATTGGTTAATTGATTTACGAGATATGACATAAAAACTTTATTTATTCGCATGCTGCTCTCTTACAAATTGGTGGACAAAAATATGCTCTGTATAGACAAAGTTGGCAGATGTACTATCTACTGCCGGAATACAAAGTTATGATTGAATTGATTACATAATTTTGACGATATTAATTTACAAGCTAAAATGGCTATATGGTCATCATTATCATAATAAGTGTCTGATATATTCAAATAATACCATATAACATCATCTACATCAGTACTGTTTGTTTGCCAAATTTGGTAGAAATCGGTTCATATTTTACCGAGATATGATATAATAACTGTATTTATTCGTATTAGCGCTATATTCCAAAATGGTAAAAAAAAAGTAGTTATGTGTTGGTATATATGATGCTTATATCACATACTTACAGTGTACAAAATTTGGTAAAAAAAAATTTATAGCCTCCATTTTGAAAATATATACCTATTAAAGTGCAAATACCTACGTTTATTTTGCCTATTATAGTACTACTTACATGCCAAATTGGGTGAGAATTTGTTTAAAATTGTTTGAGGTATAAAATAAAATATGTATATCTTCATTTAGTGCTATTTTCTAACACGGCAGACTAACAACAATATACATCTCAAATTTTCATGCTTACGTGTTGCTTTGCCAATATAGAAAATTTGGTTTCAATCGGCTAAATGATGTACGATATACACTGAAGGGCCAAAAAAATTGATACACCTGCCTTATATCTTGTAGGACCCCCGCGAGCACGCAGAAGTGCCGCAAGATGACGTGGCATGGACTTGATTAATGTCTGAAGGTATGCAGGAGGCATTTAAATCTGCGCCAATTTGAGAAATGGTTGCACATCTGTCACGTTTAATGATTCTCGTCAGTCGTCGTTTGTCCGGCAGCAGCGATGTCGAAGATTTGATGTGTTTCCGGATTCCGGATATTCACGGTACACTCGTAAAATGGTCCTACGCGAAAATCCCAATGTTATCGCTACCTCGGAGATTCTTTGTCCCATCTCTCGTGCGCTGACTATAACACCATGTTCACACTCAATACAATCTTGATAACCGGCCATTGTAGCAGCAGTAACTTATCTACCAACTTTGCCAGACGCTTGTTGTCTTATATTGGCGCTGCCGACAGCATCGCGTTACTCTGATTGGTTCCATACCTCTGTTATTTGCATACGCACGCCTATGCCAGTTTTTTTAGCTCTCAATTGTTATTTTAATGGCCGCCATTTATAATGTAATTACTCGATGTAGTCGAAAATATTAAAGTCAGGAGTCTTTACAAGAAATTATATTTCTACCAAGTTTGGTGAAATTCGGTTCACGCGTTCTGAAATTTAAAAAGGGCGCACACACTCACGCACAGACAAACACATAGCCACACAGACAGGAAAGAGATCTCGGATGCCTTTCTTTCCTTCGGAAAGAAAGCTAATGACAAGTCAGTGTTGTCACATGCAAGAACCGAAGAGTCACGAAGGGAATGGGCGCTAGCTAATGCCGTGATCAGGGCGCTGTTTACGTCAAAATAAGGCCTGTTCCGCCCTAAATAAATATACAAATTTATCACTGAAGAAATATTTTGACGAGAACACATCACTAGAGCAAATTAATTTGTTCCCAAATTTGACAAAAATTGTTCCCTGGGATTGCCCTGTCCTGGATTTTTGATATTCACTTCTAGAAACCCATAAATTGTAATTACCATATTTAGTATTAATTTACCCTCGCGCTCTTTTTAGCAGTCCTTTTAAAAGTGGTCAAGTAACTACAAACAGACTGTATAGATGAACACATGCAAATTTGAACGCTTTTCTCATCCTAAAACGATCGTAGACCTAGCGCTTGAAATGCGTCCCGACGTGGTATAATAAATGGTTTTTCTGACGAAACTGTTAAGGATCGCGCACACTAGGCCGTCACGAACCGGCACGTACCAGCAAACCTTCACGCCATCGCAAACTAAACCAGCAGTGACCGGCAACAGGCAAAAACAATTTGTCTAACTGCCCACGCAACAGAAGAGTGTTGTGAAGAACGTGTAACAGCAAGTTTTCTGTGGGAAAACGAACAGGATGAAGAATAAAGAAAAAAGCGAAAGGATATATCCGGTCAAAAGGAAAGTTCCAGCTCCGGCGCGAGTTTAGTCTGTTATCAAATCTTAAAAGTGATTGCGCATAATTTTTCAGTTTTTAATGATGTCAATATAAAAATTTCAAGAACTGATGTATACAATTCATACCGATATGACACTTACAAACAAAATTTCGCTGTGGGATTACTACAGAAGAGAGAAAATCAGTTTGCTTAAGGGAATATAAATATGTTATTAACCGAGAATATTGTAAATATATTATATACATACATATATATACATATATATGCATGTGTGTGTGCCCGTGTTCACTAAATTTCACGCAGTCCAATACCTACTGCAGAGAATCACACACCGACTGTCATAAAAAACAAATAAGCAGCTTCAGTACTGTAAAGTGATTAATTTATGGTAAACGTTATTTATTGTACTTGTTAACAAGGCGTTACTTATAAACTAATGAGCATATTTTCTTCAGTATGGGTGCAATTAATTTTTAGATAATTTCTTAAAACCTGAGTTGGTAGGAAGGACTTGACTTCTAATTGAAAGCACTGATTTTTTTAATGAAACAAGAAACTTATGCAACAGAAGTGAGGCAATTACAAATTCACACATGCCTTACCCGGGACTTGCACCGAGAAAATGTCGTACCATAAGCCCTGCGTGCAATCCACTACATTACGAAGTCAAGTTCTGAGCATCAAATTCAGATTTAATCAGTATAATGTTTTCAATATTAGGGTTTCCTAAAATAAAATATTTACAGTGACTTTATTTTTAAAATAAATTATTAAGCCACATAAAACATGAAAGGTTATATTGTCTGCCGTAGCTCTATTTCTGTAAAGAATTTTATGGAAATCGGTTATTTGGTCATTGAGTTATGGCATTGAAAACATTTCTTCTTTGATGCAATCGTGCTAAATTGCCAGAAAAAGAGACTTTATACGATGCTTGTAATGTGTACTGTCTACATTCAATTTTTGGTTGGATTTGATTAAATTGTTTAATATATTTATGTCAAACTTAACTAAATGATTAATGAAGCTGCCATTTTGAACATCGTTGTCAGGCCCATTTAAATAATGAAATTTTACGTGACCTTCTGTAGTATTTACGGTGTGCACAATTTTGTATAAATTTATTAGAAATATGCTAGTGTAACGTTTGGGGGTAATCGGTTGATTGGTCCTCGAGACTTGGCATAAAACCTCCATGTCCACGACTTACGCATTGGGCTTAGTTAATGAATTAATTTTAAATGTGTTAACTCTTTTCCTATTTTAATCGCTGGAGCCTCAATGGTTTATTTGACTGCCACCACCGATAATTTAATTTTTATGTTAATTTTGTTAAAGGTTTTAATGAGTGTGTTTTACGAAAGGAGGCTTTCCTGGGCTATTTAGGCTGCCCTATTTTTTTTATTATTACTCAAAGTAAATACTCTATTCAATGTAATTTTCTGGGTTTGGTTGACACGGGGTCTACCCATTGTGTCATTAGAAGAGACCTGAAAAATTGACTGTTTCATTTCGGGACAAGCTAGAATTCAAAACCTCCTACGTTTGTATTACTTATTCTATTGGCCCACACGTTAGTTAACACCTCCCGGACAACTCTGAGCCAATAACAAACACACAATAAAATGCAAACCGAATCACCGTATTCCGCTAATACAACAAGCAACCAATGAACAGTGATATTTGCATTATTTTACATACGACAATGGAGTATAGCCTACAGGTAAATGAACTTGCGAATTTTTGAGGTCTCTAGTCATGAGTAATTCTTCCCTATAAAAACTCTTGGATTCCAAGAAAATTTTTAAAGGTCGTGTTATATGTTGGTAAGAGAAACATTTGTGTGTCGCTAAAAGTGATATCGTTAGGAGTAATTTAGTTGTGAACCTACATTTTAAGATTGGTAGGTTTTCATGGACATGGGTATTTTCTTGACTTTCTCATAACGTTATTTTAGGCCTTGAATTTCTGGGAAAGACTAGGGAGTCAGTTAACCTCAATGAAATTTACGTGTCTTTTGGGTTTACTCCGAACATCAGGATTGGCTTACAGGTCGTCGTGGTTCCGGGTATTTTCTCCTATGTTGGATAGCACGAGTTTGGCCTCTGATTTTCAAGTCTACTTGAATTAATTGAAGGAGGAATTTAGTGATGTCATCTCTTCTCGCATTAGTAAATACGATGTTCTCCCTTATAAGTTCTCGTTGACATTTGGTATTCTGGTATGCGACCACCATATAAAATGTCCTCCACCCAAGCTCTTAGCATTCCAGGCAATTGTAGATAAAATGTTAGAGACTGGCGTAATAATTCCTTCGACGTCAGATTATTGTTCACTGCGATTTTTAGGGCGTAAAAAGGAAAGTGACAAATATCGTTTGGTGGTTAACCATACCGATGGGTTCCAATTTCAGTAGTTAAGGCTTTTTCACGTGTGTTAGATCGTGTTCTGTCTGAATTTAAATTCAAACTTGTTTTCAACTATACTGTTGACATCATTGTTTACAGTGATGATCATGAGTATCATTTGTCCCATTTTTGCCAGGTGTTCTTCAAAATGCGCGAGGTTGGTGTGACCGTAAATCCAAATAAAGTCGTGTTGGGAACGAACAAGGTGAAATTTCTGGGATATTTCCTCTGTGAGCGTCATTTGATTATTAACCCTAACCGTGTGACCTATATATTGAATTTTCTTCGTCCTAAGACCTTGAAGGGCGTGCAGAAGTTTTTGGGAATATTATGTTATTACTCCTGTTTTATTGATCATTTTTCTGAACTTGCAACAACAATAAATTTCTTGAAAAAGAAGGGAGTAGAATTTCATAGTGGTCAGGAGCAGGAGTCGGCCTTCTCTCTGCTTAAGGAAAAGCTTGTCTCTCCTCCGGTGCACCATCTTCCGGACTTTGCGTGCATATTAGTCGTTCAAGTTGATGCCTCGTCACTGGTTGTAAGAGTTATCGTAAGCCAGTGGACAGAGGTGTGTTTAGAGCCTGTCGCCTTCAGTAGTCGCGGTTTTACTGATACAGAACGGAGGTTTGGAATCTATGAGAAGGAAACCCTAGCATGCATTTTTGGGTGCGAGAAATTAGCATAGTATATTGAGCATGACGAATATGATCTTTACACTGACAATCAGGTTTTGAGTTGGGTCCTCAACCATCCTCAACAGTTGGGCAAACTGGGTCGTTGGGTGTTACGTCTATCTCGCTTCCATTTCAAGGTTCAGGATGTTCGAGGCTCGGAAAATCAGGTGGTCAATGTCTCGTCAAAAATGTACGATCAAGCTGATTTTGAAACGGATGAGGTGGCGACTTCAGAGCAAACTTTCAACATCATACAGGATTTCGCGAATTTTTTGTCAAGTTGCGTCAGGCCCAGGTGGATGACAGTTTTTGTGTTCAGGTTCAAATTTACCTGAATAATGGTGTTGTACTTCCTTATGTGTTAGACAATGGTATATTTTATTTCACATGTAAGAATAGATGTGCTCGTAATATCGTTGCGTCTAAGTCACTGAGACTTATGGTGTTGTCCTACTTTCACGAATCCATGTTTGGTGGACATTTAGGTATCAGCAAGACTTTAAACAAAATTGCAGTTAATTTCGCCTGGCCTAGTCTTAGAGGTGACTTATCAAATTTTATGCGTTCGTGTGATCTGTGTCAAAGGCGTAAGCAGGTTCAGCGTGCAAATATTGTGCATGTAGTCACGCAAATTCCGCATGCTTCTTGGAGCTCTGTTCATTTGGAAAAATTGGTCCTTTAGTTAGATCTAAAATGGATAATATATGTATTTTAATTTAGTTGGATACCTTTACTAAATTTGTTATATCCTTGCCGTTGAGAATCCTGAAAGCGTCATCCATTGTTAAGGCACTCACTGTCCACATGTGGAATGTGTTCAGTGCTCCTGTTTAGATAGTTACAGATAATGCTAAGTATTAATCTCTAATGTTTTTAAGAACATGTGTTTTCACTGGGCTATCAATAATTTTACCTCCAGCCCGGATTACCAGAGGGGTTATCGGGTAGAAAGATTAAACAATAATCTTAGGGCTTGTTGAACCATTTTTTATAATAAAAACCATACTTTGTGGGATCAGGATTTGGATTTAATAAATGTGGGATTCAATAGTGTTTTACATGATTCCACGGGCGTTCCTCCTTCACTCCCATTCCTTGGCCATCCGTTTAGTTGCCTGCTACTCAACATTTGGAATATCTCCCTTTTTCCCTTTCCCCTTGGCGACGCTGACCGAGAGTGCTTGCTTGAGGAAGTTCACCGCAGGCTCGGGGCATCAAAGTTACAGGTCACGGCAAAGAGAGACTAGGGCAGGTTTCCTGTTAGTTTTAAGTTAGCGGACCTGGTCCTCTGTAAGAACTATATGCTGGCAGATATAGGTAGGGATTTAACAGCGAAGCTAATTCCAAAAATTGTCGGGCCTTTTGAAATAAATGAATTCTTAGGTCATAACATTGTCAGTCTTGTGTCGCCCAGCTCTAACCGATTGTTTAAAAAGGCGCATGGTTCACAGTTAAAACATTATTTGCAACGAAAGTAATGGTTTACGTGATTCTGTATGTGCCTGGAGTGTGGTTGCTTCTTTAATCTCTACTAGCATATTTTTTCCTTTACCCATTTTTACATTATATTTTGGTTGTTTGTTTGTTTTCCCTTTTCTTATCCATTGTTATATGTTGCATGCTTCCCGTCTTCCGAACGAGTCAAGCTGAGCCCATCTACCATCGCCGTCGTCGTGCTGCCGAGATATGGTGTGAGTCATCTGCTGGAAGAGGCAGAGATCCACTTGGTTTCTCCATTCGTAACCCCCCATGCTGCAGTTGGAAACTGTACTTTGTGCTCGAGAAGAGACCGCTCTGATGGCGCTGAGTGGTGTTCCACCTGGCTGCCCACCATCCCTGGGAACTTCACTGACATCAATATCAATACTACTTCAAGATGGAGATGATCAATTCGAATATATGTGATTTGTGCCTGAACTGTATTATGTACATTTCTGCATGTAGCCTGGCAGTCTATACTTTCTGAACTCTTCTACTTCTCGAAGATCGTTACTTGTGTGTCTACGAATCTTCATTCTTCTGTATTGGTATACTGTTTGGACGTTTTGTGTAAAATAGTTCAGAGACTGTTAGCCATTACCAGGTTTTGGGATGGGGTTTGTGACACCAGCGCTAGTTGCGCTACATGTCTTAAGTACTCTCGACACTGCGAGGTGGCTTTCTCTATCCCCGACTCGGCTCCCGTCTATTTTCCTCCCCTATTCTCCCTTCCTGATTTTCCCTCCTTCTGTGCGCCACCATTTTTTTTGTTAACGGGGCAAGTTAATATAAGTGGTTGCACTTCTTGCGCACCGTCTATTCTTCGCCCGAATGTCGCCAGCAGCAGTGCATGAGGAGCAGTATCGTGTTTTAAAATTGTAATTTAGCTATCCATAGGACGTTTGCACTGATGACGCACTTTTCAATTTACTCCGGTGCCTGAGAAGCCGATGCGGTTGAGTAACATGAAACGGTGAGTCGTCGTCGCAGGCATTCTATTTGTTGGGTCAATTTGAATGTTATAATATTGTATGCCGGAAATCGTGTTTGTCTTGGGCATGCAATGAGTTGGTGTTTTTTCTAAATTGTAGTTTTGCTCGCCACCCCAAATTTTGTTTCGGTTTAATCTAAAACTCTAGCATTGTTGTGTGTTCCAGTTTTAAACGTGTCGTGTTTAGTGTTTGCTGCCCAAGAATTTTTCCAGCTTTTTCAATATGCTTTGCGTCCACGACTTACAAGGTTTGATGTAATTAATCAATTCATTTTAAATGTAGTAGTTATTTTCCTATATTAATCGCTGTAGCCTTGATGGGTAATTTGACTGCCTCCACCGGTAATTTCATTTTTATGTAAATTTTATTAATGGGTTTAATGAGTGTGTTTTACGAAATAAGGCTTAATTGGGCTTTTTAGGCTGCATTCCTTTTTTTCTAATTGCTCAAATATAACACTAGTCAACATATTTTGTATTTTGCAAATTTTAATGTTTTTCAATTTATTTCCTTTAAGTGTAATTACTGATAGGGTTTGATTATTATCAATTCGTCTGAGCAATTTTATGAATTATCTCTTACGTATGTAATTTCTTTGTCAAACTGTTATTATTGTAAAATTTTGGATTTTGAAAATGTGTGAGAAAGTCATCTTTATTGAAGTGTAAGAGATTTAAAGGCCTATATCTAGTGCTACCAGTAATTGTAAACATATTCTCTCTACATAGAAGTTTTAAAAATTGTTGTTTGTTTTAAATTATTTGTTTACTGGCACAAATAATAACAAAACTTTGTATGCTAGCGGTAGACGTTGCAAACTATGAAATGTATCTATATGGAACATTTTTAGTTCGGCATTTTCAACGATAGCACCATGCGAATAAAATTACATTTTCGTCATATATCGGGAAAGATTGATCAATTCCTATCAACTGTGGCAAACAATTAGTACTGAGCCTGGTGATGTAAAATGTTATGCTTAAAGCATGCCAGAGACTTTTCTCAGAATGGCGGCGATATAGCAATGTTTGAAATTGCAGCTTCGTAAATAATTTAATTAAGTTTGACATATACTAAACAATTTCACCAAATTCAACCAAAATTAATTAGACAGTATACACTTACTAGCATAATCGTATATCGGCCCTCTTTTTCTGGCAATTTTGTATGATAGCATCAAATAAGAAAATTAAATTTTCTATTTCATTTCTTAGAGACCAAATAACCGATTCACATCAAATTCTTTACAGAAGTAGAGTTACTGTAGGTAATGTTACCTTACATATTTTATGTGGCTTAGTGATTTATTTTCAAAATAAAGGCCCTGTAAATATTTAAGTTAGGAAACCCTATCAATCGAAACATTAGACTGATTAAATCTGAGTTGATGCTCCGATTCTGACCTGCGTAATGCAGTGTATTGCACGCTAGCTTACAGTACGATGTTTCCTGAATTCAAGTCCCGGGTAAGGCATGTATGAATTTGTAATTGGCTCACTACTGTTGCAAAAGTTTCTGGTTTTATTTTTAAAGTTATTGCTTTCAAAGAAAAGTAAAATTTTTTTACCAAATCAGATTTTAAAAGAATTATTTAAAACTTAATTGCACCCATGTTGAGGAAAGTAGACTCATTAGTTTTATCAGTAACTCCTTGATTCCTATGCAGTTTTCTGGAAGGCCCCTGAAGACTTAATACTAGCGCGAGTTGAGCCCGACCTTCGCAAAAGTATTAAAATAACTAAATTTGTTACATAAAGAATTACGAATTTTTTATGCAGGTAATCTAAAAGCTGTGACTTAATAATATATTATAAATACGCATGTATATGAGTACGTATATATAAATTGGTATCTAACATACATATGTACCAATAATTGTGTGTGCAACAATAAAGTGCTTGGGTGCATGCTTGCGACGCATGTTAACCAACACAACTCTTGAGTGTGTTGAATGCTAATGGTTGTAGGTCCATGCTGGCCTGTGGGTCCGCGCGCAACAGAGCGGACATGCAAGGGTCAGCAACGACCATGTAACCAGCTGACCAGCAACTACCGGTCAGGATTCTCTCTCGGCCATCGTGGTTCCTGCTGGTCACTTTGCGTGCCGACGACGGTGTAAAGCGCGCTGATGTATTTAATAAAATGGGAACCTTCACCGACCTGCAACTACATGTCCTTGAAGTGTTGGTTCGTGACTGTGTAGTGTGCGCTCCGAGAGGTTTACTTACGGAAAGAAAGTACATTACAAAAGATGATGTAATGGTACTTTCAACATATCACGCTCATTATAGCATTATTTATATGACCTCCAACATATCTAAAAAATATTTTTTCAGACTGCTGTAATTAAGAGTATACGAACAGAGTTTATGCGAAACTACGATAGAGTCACGCATTGGACTTTGCTACAGAGTTCTGACCAATTAAATTATGGGATCACCACTAAACATTTCAGCCCCAGTGTACACAATTGCGTACATTACCCAAGTGTAGTTATTTTTGGGTGTGTACTGCACACTGTGCAGTTCAATGACCAATGATATTACCTGTGGGTAAGTAATTCTCAAGCCATCTTACCGATTAAGGTCATTACTGGCTCATATAAATGTAGTCAAACATATAGCCTACAGTTCAGTGGCTGTAACAACAAAACAAGTGTTGTATCGACTTAAGTACAGCACGACGGAACAACTGAAAGCTGACTCAGTTGTTTACGCATGATCGTAAAACTTGGGAATTTAATTCTTTATGACCTATTTTAATTTATGGTAATAGTTGTTGACAAAAATAAATTTTATTATGCGTGCTCTACTTAAGTCGACGCAACACTGGTTACGTTCTCAGAGCCACTGAGCTGTAGGATATATGTTTGGCTACAGTTATATAAACAAAAAAGTATGACCTGGAACGGTAAGATGGTAAGCGAATCACTTACCCACAGGTAAGATCATTGGTCATTGAGCTCCGCAGTGAGCAGTGCCGCTTTACATACGCCGGTTGGCGTTACCGCAGTGCTTCATCGATTTTTGCCACACTTACAAAAACATACTCCTATCTAGACGACTGCCTATCTGTGCTTGATACAGGAAACACATTATTTTATTTTTGTACGAAATGCTGTTCAACTTGTATATGTTACTCATAAGTACTACATTCTCGCATAAAAAAGTATTTTACCTCATATGATTAGCATATTATTGCATAATTTATTTGCTGCACTCTGTGAGTTTAATAAAATTAACTTTGCCCGTCATGCCTTAAAATGAAACAAGACATAAACTTTCAGTCTCCCTTGATAAATTGTCTGTAAATTTTTTTCAATATTTTATATGATTTTGACATGCGAAGATAGAGAAACTACGCAAACTAATAATGTATACGCAAAAAAGTAGTGACAAGTAATGTATCTTAATTAAACGGTGCTTTATACAGATATAATGTTATGAATTCTTTTTTGGTAAACAGAGCCCTTCAAGCAGGATCAACAGCATGAATGAGAGGAGACTGGCATAAACCCGAGGGTTATGATAATGCGGGGGAAGAAACGGGAGATCCCCGAGGAAAACCTAAGTCGAGAAAGTGCCCGAAAAATTATGTCCGAAAAATTCCCCGTCCGCCGAGACCAGGGCACACAATATTTACGAATATGAAAGTGAAGTTCATTTTGCATGTATCGCAAATTCCAGCAATTTTGATCTTTGAACGAACGGTAAAACCTTAGGGGGTGAGGGAGATAGGGTGTAAATGACGAGATGGAAATTTTAGAACTATCCTCATTGCACTACAGATGTCTCACGGAAAAATAAAACTGAACACGAATAAATAATTTGAAAAAGTATGATCACCATATTAATAGAAAGTTTTTGGCGGGAGGCACTCAGCGAAAGCAGCAATCCACCTAACGTCTGGCTTCGTTATGTGGATGACACTTTTCCTGTCTGGCAACATGGGTCCGAAACCCTGGAGGATTTCCCCAACTTCCTTGTCACACTGAGGCCGTCAAAAATATTCACCTATGAAACAGAAACCAAAGGCAGCATTTCTTTTCTGAATGTCCTAGTCAGTAGAGAAAACAACAGTCTTGCATCAAAAGTATGCAGTAAACCAACACATACTGGCCAATACCTTCATTTTGCCTCCAACCACCCAAAAAGCACTAAAATTGGAAAATTCGTACGCTAAGCTAATCGAGCTGAGATTATCTGATCCGAAAAAAAATCTGCTGTGGGTGAACACAAACAATAAATAAGAACTCCAGGCTAATGGCAATCCAATGAACATCATAAAGCAGCAGATAAAACATTTCCAAGAATTGAATCCTAAAGAGACCAAAAATCCAGGAGGAACCCTGGTTATCCCGTGTGTTCGGGGTCTTTCGGAAGAAATAAGACGTATGGGAAACTTATATGGACTACAAACATCATTCCAATCGAAATCCACTATGAAAAGTATAGTTGCCAGTGTGAAACCAGCAGCAGACAAACTAAAACCCATGACTGTGTATATCTGATCCCCTGCGAATGAGGCTATATATACGCAGCAGTAAATTTGGTTTTTAGTATATTTTATTTATTCGTTTTTAGCTTGCTGTTCTGTTTTATTTGACTCGATTCCTTCATGGGATTTTCTGGATTTGTGCAAATATACTCTTGACTACAGCATACCTGGCTGGCATTCTATCGTGTCTGGTAAAACTGCTGTGTTTGAGTGGGTTTTTTTCCTTGTGTTGTCCCATTATGTTTCTACACATTTTGTCAGAATCGTCCTAATTTTCAAGCAAGTTTCTAGCCTGTGTGGTTTTCTATGTGTTATCTGTTGGTCGTATATATATATATACAGATATATATACACACATATATATACATATATATGTATATTTGCGCTAGAGCAGTACGCCCGAGCAATCTCAGCTAACATGACTACTGACGAAACGGGAATGTTTTGAAAATCTCTACTTTTTAGTTTTCTGTTGAACTTGCTTTATTTGAGATTTTTATATAAATATTACGCATCAATAAATTTACTAAATAACACTGTTTATATTCTCATTGTCACGGAAATTACAAACTAAATTTTGAGCTATATTTCTACACTATGATAATCAAATAACTGGCCAAGCAAATATATACAGTTCATTCAACTAAATACTTTGTTGATAGTCTAATTTTTTTCCCACTGCATTGGGGGGCGTATTTTGTTTGGTAAATAAAACACATTTTTTAGGCCGTATTAAGAAAACATAATTTTTCACAAAATTCACCGACAAACTCACTCATGTGATTGCTCGCATAAATTTATACGAAAAGTATATATACGACCTTTAGCCTAACTCACCTCATTAAGGATGGTACACGCCTGTAAAGATGGAGATGAGCGACAGGTTTATTGTGAATAGCACGGGGCCATATTTACTTAGCACTTTGAAAGTACGTGTAATGTACCAGTATTTTAACGTACATATCTACAGAAAATACTGTCAGTGTACATATTTAATAAGTTATGGAAAAAATAATGGTTGCCAACCAGGTGTATCCAGTCGCATTGGAGGTGAGTGTGGCTCATCTCTACTGTGTGTGTGTGTGTTTGTGCATGGTATCCCATTCTCTGGTACACTACACGTACTTTCAGAGGTCTAAGTAAATTAGGCCTCACGCCATTTGCAATAAAACTGTTGCTCATCTCCGCCTTTACGGGATTGTACCATCCTTATAAAGCTAGATGTCGTGCATATTCTTTTCGTCTATATTTATTTGAGAAATCACTTGGCGAAGTTTGCCGGTGACTTTTGTTAACATTCTCTATATGTGGCCCTAACGAACAAGTAGTTTGTTCGCTGGAACAAAGTTATATCGCATTGTGACTAACTTTACAGACACCAGACCACCAAATAGCGAGTCTCCTACAACAAAACAAAGCGAACAAGACATAAGGTCCATTCCCCAAGCCTCGCGTAGCCAATCAGCGAACGGTATTTCGACATAAAAAGAATCACCACGCCATTTCATTTTTGTACACTTTACTACTCTGTAGCCAGGAATCAAACTCGAGAGCACAAACGTGATAGGCTAGCTTCTGCTTACAAAGCGAACTTTGCCTTACATTGCGCAGTGTCACAAATACTAAACGAAACCGAACATTCTGAACTGATATACGGATTCGAATCGCACTTAAGGGGCCCGGCTAACTAGCGCTTGTATTCCGTTACATAATCTTTTAAATACACGTTTCCCCACGAAGTTGTAAAACAAGCGTCCATTGTGCTGGAAAAGAACACACACTTCAGACAAAGTCTATTGAGTGTTTTCAAGGCGACACGCACATTAGAAACACAATTTCAAAGTTATCCAACGTAGCTTAAATGAACATACTAATATAACTAATAAGCCAACATTTTATACTTATGTGTGCGAGTAAATTTGAAGAAGTAGTCCCTACTCCAAGTTTGCGATATAAGCGACATGTGTTAAAATAAAATATTTATACTGAAATAATTTTCAAAGTAAGTATCTGATTCGCTTAAAACACATCATTTTACATTTCCTACTACAGTAACACTTATCTGCCGAATATAGCAGACATAATTTTTTGTTTCCTGAGATGAGACATAATAGTGGCACCATCTTACAAAATGATGAACAAAAGAGGTTCGATTTAGACATATTTTATAATTGTAATATAGGCTAATGCCAGTATACAACGTTTGGTTGAACTTGGTTACATTCTTTCGTAGGTAAAGCATAGTAAAAACAAGAATTCACTTACAACTAATGAGCCTACTTCCCTCTATATGGGTGCAAAACCATTTTTAATGAAGTTCTTTAAAGCTGAAAAGGTAGGTAGGTCTTTACTTCTTGTTGACTGCAATACCATAGAGATGAAACTAGAAACAGCAGTACTTAGTGAGATAATACAAATACACACGTGTCTTCCCCGGTACTCGAAACCAGAAAATCTCCCCACGTAGGAAGACACAGTCGGCCGTCTGTGGTTTTACTGATGTCACGGCTGGGTGACTGCTGGCACAGAAAAGTTATGGGTCCTGCTTATCAGCTGGTCCTGTTATGGTTAACTGCTGGCAACATGGTAGTTGACCTGCCATTTATGACGTACTAATAGAATTTTGATGGAAATTGTTTGATTTTGAGAGTAGGTGTAACTACTAATGATCCATAAATGGCTTGCCAAATGTATTCCAGCACTGGCCACACATAACCTATACTTATTGTTGGTGATATCATGAGTAGTCATCTGTAGAGCATTTGATGATTGTGAAGTGAGGCATCGCTGGACCAATGATGGTACCTTTATGGTTCCCGCTCTCGCAGATAGCGACTTCATTATAATATATGACGAGTAGATAATGTGTAAATATCTAGTGTTGGAAATTTCTACGGCAAAATATTTGGGATGCAGTATTTACCGTGACTTTGCATCTGGTTTTGAATAACTTGTCATATGCTATGTTTGAAATGTACCACTGCATATAATTAAGATGCGACGTTTAATAAAATTAAGTTGAATCTGTTGAGAAAATTAACCTTGAAGGGTTTTGGTTGTTTCACATCACGAAAATATTGACATGTATCGACTTTGGTGTACGACATGGAGGTTGGTGTATGAACTGATCGTTGAGAGTATTTGAACTACTAATGGTATATACATGGTTTACCAATTTCATTCCAGAAATGGCCGTACATAACCTATACATATTACTGGTGAATGAATGGGTATCCACCCGTAGGCCATTTGATGGGTGTGAAGTGGTATATAGATGGTGTAATAATAACTTATTGTGGAAATTATTTTGGCTTCCACTCTACTTATATAGATACTTCAATACAATAATAATTGTATAATATAAGATATATATATCACATTAGATTATGTGTAAATATATAGTGATGGAAATATATCTGAAAAACTGCTGTAAATGCTGTAGTTGCTGTGACTTAGTGACTGGTATCGAATAACTTGATGTGTGCTTGTTTCACAATCACTACCAAAATATAATTAATATGTGAGATTTAAAAATAAATAAATACCTTCGACAAATTAACCTTGAAGAGTGTTGTTGTTTCATGCAATTAAACTATTAATACACAACGACAGCATTTACCAACAGACCTACCGCGAGAAATAACATTAAATGAAAGTTTTTTTGGTTAATATTGTGATTCAGGCAGGAAGTTTTCTCTTAAAGAGTTTAGCTGCAATATATTAAATACTGAATTGTTCGCATGGTATATTTTAAGGCTATGCAGTAACTGGTGTGATATATATTATGTCAGTGTTGGTTAATAATCCAAGTCCGAATATATTCTAAATAACTCTGTCTAAACAAATGCATATGTGGTGGAGAAATGGTTAGTATGCTGGACTATCAACAAGTGGCACTTCCCGACCACCACTCGACAATCATAAGATGTTTCATACCATTCGACGTGTTAAATAGTGTATTAAACGAAAATTAAAAACAGGGGTTAGTAAAGAGTGAGTCTGGAAATATTTTTTTCTAAGAGATCATGTTTAATATATGGTGGAAGCATTGCTGCCATCTGTGGATCATCTGATGGCTGGGAAGAGGTACATCGATGGGCCACTGCCTATGTAAGCATATGGGCCATGCTTGTGCCATTTGTGTTCGCCATACCTGAGCTAGTTTGGAGAGAGTATGGCTAGTTACGTGGTACCACTTCAGAACCAGCAATGGTGCCGGATGCATGCCAGCTGTTGGCCAACATTTCCCAGCGTGCCATCTGATTCTAAACCATAAATGGGCCATATGTGTTTTGCTTCACGGGTCGTACCATACGCTAGCGTGCATCCAACTGCATTACGGACGTAAGTTTCAGAACATTGACATAGAAGGTTTGGTAGATAGGATTTACTAACCTGGCGTATTCAGAGGGCGATATTTTGAAAATAAGTGTCTGAGACACTTCAATTATTTAAGTTTATTATGTTTACCATAGCGCTACTTGTGTGAATAATTATGTTAAAAGTGGTTTATTATTTTCTGAGAAATGGCATGAAATTTTTTTTTTCTCATTTAGTGATATTGTACGAAAAGGCCTAAAAATAATACTTGAATAGTATGCTTCTAATAAATAACGCAAATATACTAAATTTGAATGAATTAGGTTTAATTATTTAATATAAATGACACACTTATCATCTAAATTGTTTATATGGCCGGCATATTGAATATCAGCTTCTGACCAACTTAAATCACGTCAGTTTACATGGCCTACTCTATCACTACTGGAGTGCAAAATTTTGTGGAAATTAGATAAATGATTCCTAAAATATGATATCATTGTTCCATTTCTTCACATATTGCAAAAAGGCCGGTAAAATAGGCCATACGTACGCAAAATTGATGTTTCTAATAAATAGTCATAACATACAAAAATTGATTTAATTTCTCGAATTGTTTAATAAATATAACATACTAATCCAAATTACTTATACTAACACAATTTAAAGTTAAGGCCTGCCCAAGCCCAAAACATGTAGGTAAGTTTACATGGCCTACCTTAGCACTACTTGCGTTTAAATTTGGTGGGAATCGGTTTATTATTCCCCGATATAGGGCACAAAACTTAAATTTTTTCATGTGATGATTTCCGTAAATGACGGACAAAATAGTTTTGTATTAGAGCATTTAATGCTTGTCATAGATACTTTCAGCACATACAGTTCGGTTGAAAGTGCTTGGGATATTTGGCGTGCTAGCAAATGTATACACTGAAGAGCCAAAAAACTGGTATAGGCGTGCGTAGGCAAATAACAGAGGTATGGAACCAATCAGAGTAACGCTATGCGGTCGGCAGCTAAATTGGTTATTACTGCTGCCACAATGGCAGGTTATCAAGATTTTAGTGAGTTTGAACGTGGTGTTATAGTCGGCGCATGAGAGACGGTACATAGCATCTCCGAGGTAGCGATAACATTTGGATGTTTGTGTACGACCATTTCACGAGTGTACCGTGAATATCGGGAATCCGGTAAAACATCACATCTTCGACATCGCTGCGGCCGGAAAAATATCGTGAAAGAACGGGACAAACGACGACTGACGAGAATTATTAAACGTGACAGACGAGCAACACTTTCTCAAATTGGCGCCGATTGGATTTGTGGACTGCCCTAGAGGATTCATGGTGTGAATTGCCTCCTGCATACCTTCAGACATTAGTCGAGTCCATGCCACGTCGTCTTGCGGCACTTCTGCGTGCCCTACACGATATTAAGTAGGTGCACCAGTTTTTTTTGGCTCTTCAGTGTATATATATTGCTGTTATTTTGAAAATATTTTACTAAACCCTTAAATGTTATAAAATAAAATGAACTTCAAAACTATAAATATTCGCATGAAATTCTTGAGAAATATATACTTTTCCAGGAGATATAACTTAACAGTTTAATTGTGCATGTTTATTGCGCTATTTGTACCTGCACCAGGGCAATTGGGCTTTTTATTCCCGTGTCTGTGTCACAATTGACGCTCATTCACGTCTATGCTTCAGATGCACAGTAAGAAACACGTCATTTGGCCTAAACTACTTTTTCAAAAAATCACTTGGCCTAAGTTACATGCCCTACCACAGAATAGATAATATACAGAAGTGAAATTTCATGGTAGTTACTTTGATGTCGGCGTATCCACCAATTAATTTATTGGCTTCGCGAAGCTCTGGAACGGGCTTTGTGTCTTATTGTTTATCGCCAGCTACGAAAGATTGTCTACTGGTTGGGCTGCCATGTGACAAGTGAATAATCATACGCTTAATGGCGACCGACGCTGAGCCTTGCTATTGGTTTATGACGCCAATTTACTGTCCTGTGCGACTGGAGATGGAGGTACAAAGGCTTGTTTCGCTTCTTTATTCTTAATCATTATATGTTTTAAGTCACTTGCTTGAACTAAATTTATTTAGGTTAAATTAATTTGATTAAATTACACGTATACCGGCAGAAAAGTCTCGGGCCATATAGATGCTGGTAACAGCAAACTCTAGCAATATATGCAATCAAAATAGCATCACTGTCGAGCAAATTGTTGGATTTCCGTTCGGCAATCAGCGCTTTGTAACGCACATGCCAGCTGGCAACCCTATCAATAGGGAACCTTTGCAACATGCATTAGCCAATCGGAGACAAGTTCCGTTCTCGTATCCTCGCGCAGCGAATCACATAATGGGTATACGCCGACATCAAGTGAGCCGCGATGTCATTGCATCACTGTGTACTAACTTACTATATGCCCGTCAGGTTGATAGAAACCCGGGCAGTTGTGGGAGCGTGTTATTTCTGCACGCAACACTGGGCGGGAGAGGGGGG
>NQII01001810.1:240734-418879 GCA_002778355.1 Clitarchus hookeri
TGAATGTTGGTCATATAGACTAACAGGGAACCAGAGAGCTTACTGCCCACAACAGCAGCGCCAGCAGAAGCAGTCTATGCAGCAGCGGGAAAAGAGGTAGCGAGAGGCAGGTGAGAATACAGTACACTCGGATAGCTTGTAAACACCGATCTTGAGAGGCAAAGGTCGGTGAATGCTGGAGGGAAGGCCCCAATCTTATTACATATACGATTGGTGAAACAGGATTGGATGGGCTGAATTATGTTCTTTACCAGATGGTCGTCGACACTGGGGCGACCATAACAGTAGTAAGTCCAGACACCCTCAGGACTTCACCCCAGCGATCGCCCGACGACAGCATGAAACGATGCTATTTTACTTCAGTAACAGGTGAGACCAAACCAGTTAGAGGTAAGAGGAAAGTGGTCTTGAAGATTAATGACCTTAGCAAAGAGCGCGATGTTTAAAAAGCAGAAATAGAGGACGAATATATTTTGGGGCTTTATGTATTGTGTAGGCCGGGGTGCTGTATCGATACTTGACTTGCTGTGCTATGGGTAGACAGTGCAAAGTTGGTGGTGTCAACACAGCATGTTTTTCCCTCCCTTATTAGCTGCCCAACAGTCTGTGGTCAACCAACTGTGCTACCTGCTTCTAGTGAAATTTTCATTACAGGCAGATGTCAAGGAAAATTTTGTCAGGTGTTTGGGTCTAATTGAGCCAGCAAAAAGTGTTAGCATCCTGCCAGGTAATGTTATTGTAGCAATGACTTCAGTAACTTCTAACTCTGACAGTTTTGCGTTAGAGTGATAAATTAGTCCGCTATTGCCATTCTTCTTGAGGAGGGAACCATGATGCGCGTTTACAAGCATGTCACATAAGTGCTTCCAAACAATCCAAAATAGTATACACTACATCAAATAGGATGTCCTCTATCAGAAGTACTGGAGGAACTACTAGTAAGAACCAGAGAAACTCTTAACTGGTGCCAGATGAAGGCTGTCTTTGAATTACTGCAGAAAAATACAGATACTTTCTTATGAGGACCAAATCACCTTGGAAGGAATAATGTGACTTACACCACATTTACACAGGAGATGCCACGTCCATAAAACAGCCACCAATACAATGGCCACTACTAGCCTCGCATGAGGCACATGCGGGAATTCTAAAGGAAATGAGGGAGTTAGACATGATTGAACAATCAGTTAGCCCGTGGTCGTCACCCATTGTATTTGTTAAGAAGAAAGGTGGCTCTCTGAGGTTTTGTGTAGATTATTGCCAACTTAATAACGTGACAAAGAATGACTATTTTTTGCTTCCAAGGATAGATGACACATTGAACAGCTTGGCAGCTTAGAAGATATGGATGACAGGAATTAATGGTTATGCATCTTTTGATGGGTCACCTACCTGGAGTGACAAGGGTATTAGAAATGTCCAGCTGACTCATCCCACTTTGCAGCCATTACTAAACTCGAAAGAAGCTGGATGTCGGCCAAAATTGGAAGGGATATCGAGTATAAGCGCAGCAGTCCAATTATATTGTACAAAATTGTATTCCCTCTTACTGAAGAATGGCGTATTTTACCGAAACTTGGAAAGTAATGACGGAAAACACACACACTTACATTTGGTCCTTCCAGAATGCAGTGTTTCCGAAGTCTTAATTGAACTGCATACTGCAGCAGCCAGTGGTCACTTTGGTGTTAATAATACCCTTGACAGTGTTACACTGAGATTCTACTGGCTTTATTGTTGGGAGGATTTTGAGAAGTGGTACTGAATGTGTGACACCTGCACTGCAAGGAAGGGGCCAAGGACCAGGGGACAAAAAAAAATACTGAAATACAATGTTGGAGCCTCATTCGAGAGGTTGGCAGTAGATTCTCTGGGCCCCATGCCTGTCAAAAACCAGTAACTCCTGGTTGCCCAAAATTATCTTTCTAAGTGACCTGGTGTCATTCCCCTCCCGATTCATGAACCACATACTGTGGCTGATTCATTCATGGAGCATATCTTTTCGCGGTATGGTGTGCAAGTAGAACTCCTTTTCGATCAGGGAAGAAACTTTGAAAATGCAGTGTTCCAAGAGGTAATGAAGATTTTGGGGGTGAAATGATTAGGATTACAGCCTTACATCCTCAGTCAGATCTAATGGTCGAGAGGCTTAATCACACTCTTGAGCAGTACCTGTCGACCTTTGTACAGACAACCAAAATAATTGGGATTCAAAGTTGCCATTGTTTCTCATTGCTTACCGGTCGGCAGTTTGCGAGTACACAAGTGTAACATCATGACATATGATGTTTGGAAGAGCGCTGCGCCTTCCTAGTGACCTGCTATTTGGCCGACCGAAAGAAGAGTAAGCTGCAGCGCCTGATTATGCCAGCGAATTATGTAACAGACTAGTTGGCATTCATGATTTTTCTTGACAACGCCTAAGAATAAACAGTGACATGATGAAGACTCGGAATGACAGGAGAATGTCGGGCAAGATATTTCAATAAGGACAACTGGTGTGGCTGTACAATCCCCAGAGACAAAATGGGTACTGCCTGAAGCTACAGAAATGTTGGGAAGGCCCCTATAGTAATCTTAAGAAGATCAATGATGTGGTATTTCGGATTTGTCGTAAAGGTTCTCGGGCGAAGCGTAAGGTTGTTCACATCGACCGACTGACATGACATGAAGGCCCGGATGTTGCAAAGTCTGTTAGGGACGAACAGACTTGAGGAGTGGGCAGTATTATGTATCGCTGGTCTGCGTTGACCTTGCTCCGTCCCGCGCGAGCGGGTGGAACAAAAGGACAGAGTTGTGACATGTTAGCGGGCGATGATTGACAAGGGATATTTGAATGACAGTCGAGCGGTTATCCAAGACACGCATATCTTGTTACGAAAAGCATACCGCCACAATAACCCTTTTGCGGCACGCACTACTGGCCTTCAGCTGATTGAATTTCTCTGTTTATCTGTAGAATTTTCTAGTGGTTTACCGCCCTGGTTTCTCTCAGCATGACAGGCCAGCAAGCCGGGAGTTGATGAGTGGATGAGTGGCGGGAATTTTAGCGATAGACGACAAGCGGCGAGTGAAGTGACAAACGGGAGGAAAATCTGTGACTGCGAGCATCAGCAGCAGTGATGTTTGCGATTGGCAGGCTGGACTATTGGACTGAATGCTTGAGTGAAAGACATCGCAAATGATTGCAACAAACATACTAAACATGTGTTAATGATGAGTACGAATTAATTGGCTATAACCAAACAGAAACATTAAGAAGAACTTTAATTAGAGTTGAAATAGAAATTAGATATTGTGCTCACTGAAAATAAAAATGAGTTTTAGTGGATATAAATAATTTAATGCTGTAAATAATAGACGTATGAATAAATTAAAAATTAGATTTAGTTATTTTATTTTTGCCTCTATCCCTCACGAACTCAGATACGTCCCCCAGACTTCATGTAACAACATTTTTTCATCATTGCTACCTAAAAATGTAAATACTTCAATAGGAATTGTTTAATTTACAAATAGCATACCAAAGGCTGAGTTAAAACAATATATTAACCGTGAACTATTTCCTATTGGCCGTTGCTAACACATTGCTGCTTTCACTGTTTTTAATTCATACTGAATACGAAATATATATTACAAGTTATAGAAAATTCCAATTTAAAGTTTTATTTAATCAAATGTATATTAGTTTAAAGTTAAAATTAACATTGTTTATTATATGAAGTGAACATGTTTTAAAAATAATAAAAGCAGGTGGGCATGTAACTCCTACATTTTTTTTTCACGGGTTTGTTTCAAAAAGTCCTAAGGAAATGTGAATGGGCTATAGAAACCTTTAAGTGAAGTCAAAAAATGCTGTGATCTAGAGAATTCGATCTGGTCATCTACATATATACAAGCAGGCATCTATACACCTGAACTACGACGATATTCTCTGTTTAATACTGACGTCTGTAAAATGTATAGTTTATAACTATTACTAATTTATTACCTCGTGCACCCTTAACATATATGTGCACGACATCTTTTTTTAATAGGAATAAACGTTATCAAAAAATGGTAAATGTGAATAGTGATATATGCGGGATTTGCTAATTATTAGTACCAAACCCTGCCGAAGTTATCCAGTTAATAAAAGCATATTTTTCGATAATTTACCGTCATCGCCTTTAATTTAATTTGTGTGTTAATAAAACTTGTAATTAATATTAGTTTATATAAGTGAATATATTATTTATATATTATCTATTTGTGTCCCATGTTTAGATAGTATACAATAAAAAAACAATCACTTTTTTCCGAAATTTTTTAAATTAATAATATTGTCGGTGTACAATTTAGTGTTCCAGTCGGTCCTATTCGGTTGGTCACTGTTTGTTAATGTCTACTCGACTGTGTGTTATATGTACTGGGATAGTGCTGTTATGTATAAAGTATAAAAAACATTTTTTAAATGAGTTAGGAAACGCAAAAGTTAAGTGAATAGAATTGTAAATGTCTGCAAAAAATAAAAATAGAAGCTTGCCAAGAAGTTACAAGCAGAAGGTAAGAATGACGAAACAGGTAACTTGTTCATATTCGTAATAATTGTTCATAAGGAGTACTTTACTTATTTATTCATTTGATTTTAACGTCCCATCTGCAAAGATGCCATTAGAGACGGAGCGAAACAATCAGAAAGGACGAAGAAGGGAATTGGCCATTACTTTTATCAAGGAACCGTCTCAGTATTCGTCTGAAGTAATTACGGAAAATCATGGAAACCCGAAATCAGGATGGCCAGGCCAGGTATCGAACCTGGTTCCTCCCGAATGCGAGTCTAGTGTGTTACTGCTGCACCACCGCACTCGGTATTATAAGGAGTATATTTACAATTTATTATATAGGAGATATATTTTGTCGAGCGTGATTTTATTTCAGTTCATGAAGAAATTCAGAGACAAAAGAGAGTACATAACATCTACAAAACCACGTTCCCTTTGTATAATGCACCATCAGAAAAAAAACTAATAAACAGGTAAGTGTAGTATAGAATACTGAGAATATTATGGCTATTGTCAGTGACATTCATAACGACTATGAACAAGAACATATTGAATCAAGTGAATATGAAAATTCAAATGTTTGTAAGTAAACAAATGTTGTAATCCCCCCCCCAGCCCCCCCTTCAAAAAGGGTGACAAGTATTGCAAACGAGACTGTAAGTTCTTCCATTCCATGTAGTCGTGCTCATTCCGGAGTAGAAATAGTAGAAATAAAAATAAAACGCAACACAGGACGAACATACACCAGGTCCAAAGTGAAGGAAGTTAGAGCAATAGGTCCAAAACCTGTACAAATGTGCCGTATGAAATGCAAGGAAAGACTTGACAGAATTATTAATAAAAAGCAAACTTTCAGGAAGAAAATGTATGAAGAACTCTGGGCTTTGAGATGTTGTGATGAAATAGTAAGCTTTGTTAAGCCTGGGTTAGTTCGAAACACCTGCAGGAACTAGTATACGGAGTCTGAATCCTGACGAGGAACAATTCTGTGTGGCGACCCATTTTACTTTATTTCCTAGTAAATCTAAAAATCTAGAACGCTTCAGAGTTAGCAGGGGCTGTTTCATGAAGATCCTTGATGAGTCCCATATGTTATTAACACTTGTTCTTAGTGGTAATATATCTGGAATAGAATGTGATAACAAGAGAGGCAGGGCACCACCAAATAATAAGCATTCTCCTGAGAAACTAACAAAGTTTAAATATCGCATTTCATCATTTCCTCGCTACAAATCACATTACAGACGCAGAGGAAGTAGCAGACGTTACCTGCCACCCTATCAGAACTTGCAGATGATATACAACCTGTACTTTGAAGGTATCGACAGACCAGACTCCAGAAGAATATATAAATGTGAGTTCCATACGACGAATGTTAATTTCAACAGTCAAAGTAGATGGTGCTAAAAATACAACTTTTTGCAGGCCAAAGCAAAGTTTTCAGCGTTGAACAATACAACCAGAGAATAAATTGATGAAGAGTTAGCAGCTCATCATACAGAGGCAGAAAATGCATACTTTGAAAAAACAAAGGCAAAAACTTGCTTTGTTATATAAATCATTGCTGAGTTAAACGTTTGACTTGCAACAATGTATTTCGACACAATTTATTTTTACATTTCCGTGTCCTTTTATAAAAGGGCACTGGACACACATCTTGACCATGAATAAAACAAGTGCAGGGAATGTGATATGCATTATGTGGCTGAGGCAGAGGGTTCTTGTGGAGGGAATCAGATTGAAATGTTTGTTTTCAAAACACTGGCATCACTTCATTCGGAAGTAAAGCAAGTGACTCTGTATTCGGACACATGTGGAGGGCAGAATAAACACTCACATGGGACTGCAAAGTTTCTGTATATCTTGCAGGAAAATCGGAGCTTGACTATTGCCGATCATTAATTTATGGTAAATAGCCACAGTAGCATAGAGAGCGATGTTGATCATGGCATGACAGAAAAACCAAAACAATAACATGTAAGGGCCAGTGGCTCATCCACGTGACTGGTAAAAGCTTGCATGGTCTGTTGGCAAGAAAAATAAATTTAGAGTCGTTGAACTGTCACATAGGGACTTCTTGGATTTTACGGGTATTCCTTAAGGTACCATGCAACTTCCCAAGAAATATGCCGAAGATAATCCAGTAAACTAACACAAAGCTAGAAGATTTCGAATGACAAAATAATATCGGGCAGTATTTTACAATAACAGCCTCGAAGAGTCATTCAGCCTTTTTCGTAGTGGAAAAGAAGGCGTACTCCTGAAGACCGAAAAATACTACTGTGTAGTCTGCCAATCTCAAAAGAAAAAATGAAGGACCATCTGTATATACTTCCACTTATTCCACCCATAATCCATTAATTTTATACTGACCTGAACACAAATGGTTCTAAGTGCGACACCTACTCTTACATAGAAGAACTTCCTGTAGATTAAATAATGTGTTCCTGATAAAAATGTGATCGTTCATAGTGAGCAACATGTTGTCACTGTAAAATTAATGTATACTTATTATTTCTGTTGCATTACCTAACGTTATATAATTGTAGGTTTACTGAGCTTGTCTATTGTGGACAAAGGAATTTAATTCGAGTTCTAAATACAGTCCAAATAGTAGAGCTCATATTTATCCATAGATATATAACTTTGTACACCAACCTTGAAGGGCAAATCGTTTGACGCCTAGGCAGTATTATTAACGTATTACAAAAGATTATTCTAATTAATTGAGCCCAGTAAATCAATAAAACGCGTATAATGTAAAATTTATTTTTTGACTTATACTCATTTTTCCTTAGCAGCCTATTATCTTAGTATGAGTAGGCTTTTATAAAATCTCTTGGATAACCTTAAATCTTAAAACAAAATTTGCTACTAAAAATCTCGTTGTACGGGAGAAAAAATATCTGATTCTGCATCATTATCTGAACAACACAGTTTTTTTGCTATACACGTAAGGAAGAAATCTATTATCTTGGAGCACTTTTTTTCGTTTAAAAAATTTGTACATTTTAATACGAAATAAATCCAGTTACCGTCTCTTTTGCTTTTTCAAAATAACAAATTTGCACAAAAAATATTATTTAGGGTAAAGAAGAACTGACACAAAATAATTTTCTCTGTTACAAGTAACTTCCACAATTTAATATGTACGTTGAAAATTTACAATACTTACACAAGACGCTTCCCAACGGACGGCTATCCCAAGAAATTCATAGGACGTTAATTATTTTTTTTAGCATCTAAACGAAACAATTAATGTTTTTCTTTATACACTCAAACACAGCCCGCGCTTTGCTCATTATTTACAACAGATGCAAATACCTGCATGCGGCATTTGTTACCACTTTTGGAGTAGTGATCTTGTTAACGTACTTTAGAATGCCAAACAACGGCTATTTCATGAAGCGGAAAAACACGCATCGGTTAGTCGCATTTCATTTGAAATACCTACATGTCTCTATTTTCGTAAATAGTTTAATTTGTTTCACTAATAACTACTGCTTTGTGACCACGTAAAACCGAATTAATCAATCATTCACCTACGAACACTTTTCGGTCCACGTATTTCTTCGTTGTCTGTTATAAATTGGCAGGGCTGTCAGAATTGCCAACAAGATTTTACTATTCACTCGTTCTCGCACAAGCTGATGCAGGCTTTTATATATGGGGCGTTGATAGTTTCGTTTATGGCATCTTACCACATACTGGCTGCCATAAAAGTGCAATATTTCGTGAAATAGACTATAGAAGAGTACGGGTTTAACTTCTTATTCCTTAAGACTACCACACAAAGTATAAATCCTTAAAGTTACTCTTATATAACGTAACGGCTAACTTCCTGATAGACGAATACAGTTGCTTATTTTAGTATTCTGCGGCTTTTCGTGAAAGTAATGAAGTGTATAAAGTGACATATGAAATAGCCGAAGAAATTTTCACTGTCTTCTCGTAAAACTTGAAAGAGTTACTTAAAAATTCCAGAAATGTCTTTGTTTTGAACAACTGTATGCAACCAAAAACGCCTTAATTTGCGTCTTTTAATGTGTACACCGCGTGAAAGCGTGGAACAAACTGTACTTGTCGGCCCAGTAAGTTGTCGTGCAGCGTGAAAGAACGCTCACCAAGATATTACAGTTATAACTAATGGGGTTACTATCCTCTAAATAGGTGGACATAGTTTTAAATGAAGTTCTTAAAAGCGTATATGGTAAGTAGGCCTTCAAATACCATTGACAGCAATGTCATTAGAGATCGAAGCAGAACAATAGTCCTATACAACAGCAGTGAGACGACTACAAAAATACATCTTCCTTACTCGGTACTCAAAACCAGAAATCCTCTTACTATTAGTTACCGTATATGCAACTGCATTACGGAGGTAAGATTCGGAGCATTAAGTCAGTCTAATATTTTGAATTAATAGGTTTACCAACCTGTATTATTTATGAGGACATCATTTTGAAAGTAAGTGTCTGAGCCACTCAAAACACGAAAGTTTACTTGGGCTAGGGTAATGCTACTTGGGTGAATATTTTAGTAAAAATCCGTTGATTGTTTGCCGATGTAGGGCATTAAAACTCTGTTTTCTTAATTGTTGCAACATTACAAAATGGCCTAAAAAGAGGTTCTATATACGATGATTTTAGTAGTTGTTCTCAGCATACAAACTGTGGTTGACATTCGTTAAATTGTTTAATATATAAAAAAATGTATATATAAATTATTTATATGGCCGGGATATTGAAAACTAGTGTCTGTACCAACTTAAATCATGTTGGTTCACATGGTATTCTGTAGCATTACTGGTGTTCGAAATTTGGTGAAAATCAGTTGAATAGTTCTGGAAATATAGCAAAATGTTACATTTTATTCACATGGCAATATTTTACCAAAGAGCCATTTAAAGAGGCTCTCTGAATGCGCAATTGATGATTTTTATGAATACTGTTACATTACGAAATTTGGTTGAATTTTGTCGAATTGTTCAATATTTTAACATACTAGTCTTAATTAATTATATTAACGCATTCTTAATGCAAGAAGCTATCGATATTACTGATTAGCCTACTTTCCTCTACATGGATGGAAATCGTGCCTTAACTGTGACTCGAACACAGAAAGCCTCGTACGTAAGCTCGTATGCAACCAACTACATTGCAGGATTCGCAGCATCAACTACCGTAGTAATCAGTCTGAAATTTTGGTGGACTGGATTTACCAACTTCAAATATTTACAGAGACATCATTTTGAAAAAAAGTATGTGGTTCCCGAGATTTGGCATAAAAACTTTAGTTTCTCATTTAACTCTATCGTACAAAAAGGCCTACAACCGGCTGTGTAGGTCATATCTGATGCTTCTAATAAATAATTTCAGCATACAAGTTTAACTGAAATTGGTTAAATTGCTTAATATACATAAATAACATTTCTTAAACATTAATACGGTAGCCATACTGTAAATCAAGCAAGATTCACTTAAAAAATTGCCTACTGTACCACTGTATGTGTGCAAAGTTCAGTGAGAATCAGTTGGTTATTCCCGGACATATGACATGAAAACTCTATTTTATCATACTGTATTAATTAGTGGAGAACAAAACTGTTATGTATTGGCAAGCGCCATGTTTGTCGTAGATAATTCTACATATTAAAGTCGGTTGAAATTGTTTCATACACATGGCATATTAACTTCAAATATTTACACAGCTGTTATTTTGAAAATATGTGACTATCTTCATAAATCACATAAATTTATATATACTACAAAAGTATAACTTCTCGACTGAATTTAGTGGGTATCGTACAATTATTATCCTCAGATAGGAAAAGAAAACTTAATTTTTCATGTTGTGCTATCTTTTAAAAAGACACACAAGTGAGTTTATATATTTGCTTATTTAATGCTTGCATAAATGCCGTCAGAATGTAAAGTTAAGTTGAAATTGGTTACATTGTTTCATAGATATCTATAGCACGTTATGCTAAAATGTTTATATGGCCGCTATTTTGAAAATAAGTGCCTGGCCCTCTTAAAACATGCCCGTTTACATGGCATACTGCTTTACTACTTGTTTGCCAAATTTAAATAGGTCGATTCATTCTCGAGGTAAACAAAACTGAATAAAATTTATTCTTGTTTCATTATCTTTCAAACTGGTGGACAAATGAAACTCTATGTAGATACATTTGATTGTTGTAAAAGATACTGTCAGCATTCAAAGTAATATTGAAAGCGGTTACTTGGTTTCGTAGACATAGAATGCTAAAGTAAAACATTTGCATTGCCGCCATTTTGAAAATAAGTGTCCTGCCCAACTTAAAATATGTCCGTTTACATAACCTACTCTAGTATTACATGTTTGCCCAATTTTGAAGGCATCCGCTGATTGCTCCCCGAGATATAACAATACATAATTTCTTCGTGTAGTACTATCTTACAAAATGGAGAACAAAAGAGGCTATGGATAGGTGCAACTGATGGTTGTAATACTAGGGGAAAATGGAAAATGAACACCCGGACGCAATGGTCGCACATGAATAAAGGTTTTATTGAATAATTATAGATGTTAAGCACTGTATATGACAAAGATCACATTTTTGTACACCTTAGTACAGAGCCTACCGAGTGTCTTTAACAACAATGTCAGTGTCTTGTGTAGCCTCCTTTAGCGACAACGCAGTCCAGCAGTCGTGCGTAAAAACCATTATAAAGGTGTCGGATGTCATCTTGGGGAATTGTATTCCACGCTAATTCCACCTGTTGTTACAATTGATGGAGGTTTGTTGCCGGTAATGCAGACCGCAACAAACGCCGTACCGTCATGTCCCACACAAGTTCAATGGGGGAGAGGTCGGTTGATCGTGATGGCCAGGGTATTTGACGAACACGTTCGAGAGCATGTTGGGTAACATGAGACGTGTGTGCACGGGCATTGTCCTGCTGAAAGAGGACACCTCGTTGGCGTTGTAGGAACGGCAATAAAATGGGCATGATGATGTTTTGGATGTACGGTCATTGTGGGCTATTGATCCCCAGACCGTGATGCCAATTCCCTGCATTTTAAAATAATTGCAATTTTGAAAATAAGTACTTGGAGCGATTGAAAACTATAAAAGTCCGATATGCTTACTAAATACTATAACTTATGTGTACCTAGTTTGATGAAATTCTGTTGTTGGCTTTAAAAGTTATTAAGAGGACCTACATTCCAGACAGATTTTTGGGTGGTTGCATGAGCCTATCTTTCCTTCATAAAGTTGGCTAAAAAGGCCTGCCCCCACCTAAAACATGTAAATTAGATGCCCTACCCTAGTATTTACGTATACTATTTGGTGGGAATCGGTTGATTGGTCCCCGAGATATGGCATAAAACCTGAATTTTTTCATCTGCCAAGCTACATGAATAATAAACAAAAAGGTTACGTGTTTACACATTTGATGATTGTCATAGACCCTGCCAGCATATAAACTTCAGTTGAAATTTTTTGGGACATATGTCATACGAAACAAAAATTACTACATTGCTGTTATTTTTAAAATAATACGACCAACTCCATATTATAATATAAATTTAGATGAACTACAAAAGTATACCTTGTTGAATGAATTTGGTGGGAATTATATAAAGGCCCTAACTGTTTACCGAGATATGTGAGTAGGCGTGGCCAGCATATTTTAGACCAATAGGAAGGCGGTAAGTAAGAGTAAAATGGAATACAGACCTAGTGTTTATGCAGTGGGTTATATGAGTGCCTTGCTTGTAGCTTCTCTTGAATGTCTGCAAATTTGTACCATACTCAAAAATGTTAAATGTGTATTAAGCTGATATAATTACCAAAGCATCGCGGTCATGTTTCGAGGAAGACGAACCTGTCTACATCTCACAACTACACATAGTACGAAGAGAACTTGGGCTAGGTTGTTCAGTGATCAGTTTAACCATTTAAATCCGAGTACGGAATGGAAAAAGAGGTAGCACTCTTACATTGCGCTGACCTACTTATTTGCAACGGAATCTGGCCGAGTGGGGGAAGGAGGGAAGGTAAATATCTTATGGGCGTAGCTCATCTAAATAATATGAATTTATTTATGTACCTGAATATTTTTCTCGTAGGCAAGCATTAAGGTTGTTTGCCAAACTGTAAAATTTTTAGGTATTTTAAAGGTTTTGTTGCTTATCTGTAGTAAATAAAACTGTCGCGTTTCTTTTATGTAGGGCTGCACCTAATATCATGTTAGTGTTTCGGTATTAGAAACATGTAAATTGGTCGTTTATTATTTTTCAAGCACTACCTTTTGCCAACAAGTCGTAACATTAAATGTTCCCAGCATTTTAAATTTCTGTTTTGCCTAATTTTACCCATTGCATTTTCAAAATTTTCATGAAGCACGCGCCTACTAATGTACAACATACACACTCGTGCATATTTACCAGTTATGCCTCAAAAACCTAACTAAATCTACTAATAAAGCGACCTATAGTTAATAAAACGAAAAAAAATATTTACTATAAAGAGAGTTTGTTGAAATAAGTATAATTTTTAACATTGTCTTTATTTAGACAAATACTTCGGCCTATAATTGAAATGTTATTTATATTACTAATTAGAACGTGTGATACTGTTATGTTCGTGTGGGTGTATATAAGTACGATATTTTCAAAATACCAGGATAGGGCATATTAAGTGTCGCCCCCTGCTTTAGACCAGTGTCCAGTTTACAGTACGTTGTTCCAGAGGAAGTTGGTTGATGACTTGAACTGTACTCAACAGGAAAAGAGCGTTCAAATAGTAGGCCCAGGAAAATTACGTGGTTTCAATTACTTGTAGGTGACTACACACTCCTAAGCGCCCTCGAGTCTCAGCGATAGTCTGTTCACAGTTTATTCTCACTTATTGAATGAAGCCTTTGAAAAATCACTCCAAGGTGCTTGGTTGTTTTCTAAATATGTCATGTAGCAAAACCGTTTCTTATTTCTGTTAACATAAAAGTACCTTATTTTTGTTTAAACTGGGCTTACACTTATATTCTGTCTACAAATTTTAATATTTCATTTATTATTAATATGAATAAAACTAGAGAGAACATAGGTGTATTATAAATGCCTAGTAATAGATAGTTCTTATCTAAAATATCATTAAACTGAGTGCTCAAGAATGTGGTGCGCTGCCCCTTTGGTGTAATTTTTAGATATAGTTAAGCTTTCTTTGCATAAGGTGGAGGAATATCCAGGAAGTATAACTTTAGCATGGCTCCAGAAAAGTTGGAAGTAAATGTTATGGACTATATATTTTCATTGGCTGCTGTCCCAGTGTGTGACCCAGTTTTATTTCAGACCGAGTAACACGGGATTCGGTCCTTGATTTTTTATACTTGTATTACCGAGCGAGGTGGCGCAGAGGTAACTCACTGGACTCGCATTCGGGAGGACCCGGGTTCGATTCCCGGTCCGGTCATCCTGTTCTCGTCTTAATTTCTGTTTTCCATGGTTTTCCAAAATCGCTCCAGGCAAACGCCGACGCCGGGATGGGTCTCTAACACAGGTAATGGCCGATTCCTTCCCATTCATTCCCCAGTCCCTCCTCCATGTGCAACTTGCTCCGTCTGCAATGACCTCGCTGTCGACGAGACGTTAAGCCCAAATACTTAATTTTCTGTTATATTTTCAGAGGTCGTTCAGGACTTGTGGAAAAGGTATTATATTGTAATAACATTCTAAATCAAGCTCATCCTGAAATATATTAGTGAAATGTTCCCAGCTCTACAAACAGGAGATGCCATACACTGTTGAGGTTATTATTTATGTTCATAAAAAGAGCTGCTGCAAGTAAAATCAAGCATAGCACATTTTGTGTACTAGTCCCGATACAATGAGGGAGCGTTTTGTTTATAAACGTGTAACTTCTTAGTTCTAAACAAATACTATACATTACATAATATGTTAACCCCTTAATATTATACCGAGTGTGATCGTTCACGTCTGACACGCTGCAGAGTATAAGAAATGATGTTTGGTGTTGTGCAAGACTAGAAGCAATCACTAAATCGGAAGTCATCTTTCCTTGGTCAAAGCTTTTGGTTGCTGCTGACACACCAACTATTATATAACTGAATGCTTTTTGTGCCACGGATCTACCGAAAACATTTCCATAGGTTCCAAACTGTCCATTGTTATAAGACATTTGTATTCTTTTCACCCCAAAAATTTATTCTTTTGCAACACCTGAAACGAAAAATTACTAGTTACGTTAAGGGGATAAAAGAAATTCACGGCTCGCCTGCATACTGTCTCAGCTAGACCGTCGGAAATACATTGCCAGAGTAATTCGATAAAATTCTAACCCATTGTCCGAGCCCAGTGCGTCGTGAAACTTGAGTTGAGCTTAGACTTACAAAACAGTGCCGTAGCCAGTAAAGAGAGCAAATGAAAAGAGTAGTGAGGAGTGGGAGTTGAAGGCTCGAAAAAACAATTCCCTTTCCCAGGAAACCGGAGTGGAAGGGAATAATAAAAGAAGTCGGAGGAAAGAAAAGCGGCCAACTTAGAAGGCAAGAAATTGTTGAAACAAGACGCACAGTAAAAAGATAAATTTAACAAGTGCCTTAACTTATAATACTAGCTACTACATTTGGTTTTCCGTGATACGAAATAAGTAAAGTTATGGGCGGAGTCATACTCGGTAAATTATGGACACCAGAAGGCCTCTAGTAAGTAACTTTATTGTGGACGATAAAACTTGTCCACTGCTCGTACAACAAAATTTTAATGATTGGTTGCTTCTTTTGCAGTTCTGCAACAGCAATTCTTTTCATTGGTTCCTTTTCATAAGCCATAAGTACGACACAGAGAATTTCGCGAATAAATTTCGGGACATGTTTGACTTCAAAAATGTGTACATTTAACTTTATTTCTGAACTACATCATAGCGTGTTTGACACGTCCTGAATGACACTGAGTCAATAGCATAACTGCAAGGTAAACAAGGATTGACCGAATGCTATGCTTCCGGAGTGAAACGGGTTGCTAACTGAGATTATCCCAAAAAAAATGTCACTGTCTTCCGCAGTACCAGTAGGAGATTATCATAGCGCTATACCCTTGACAGTCTACTGGCCCGAAGCACCACTCACAGCTATCCATAGTCATCAACAAGTATTGCTTTCCTTGCAACACATCCACGACGCGAGGTAACGACTGGCCACTTCGTATCTTTCCACCAAACAAAAATTTAACATTGACTGGGAAGCTGTTCGAAACGTAAATTTTACCGATGCGTATATATTATTATCTAAAAAGGAAATAATTGAATTATACTTATAATTTTTCTACATATTTAAATATCGCACTTCAAAATTGTGTTAGAGGAAAAAAAAATTTCCCATCATTTACTTTCGAGATTATTGTCTGCGTTTAGTTAAGAAAAGGAAACTATTTTAAAATATTTATTTCAAATTTTTAAATAAGCTATGAACCAAGTACACCATGAACACAGAATAGAAAGGTAAACACAAGTGCAATGGCGTGGCGACTCATTTAATGTAAGTGTGCGTGGTCGATTGCTTACTAACTTGCGAGGGCTCTGGCGACGGGTCTTGTGCCTGAATGGCCTATTTGGTTGGACCATCGCGTCGCCCGACAAGTTGCTTCAGGCGATTGTTAATGAATAGCTGGCCAGCGAGGCCATCTCTATGGCTTGTGTTGCTGTAGTTCACCATACACGTGGTTGTTTTGTCTCGCTCTGCGCCACAAGTCTGTCCTATAGTTTTGCAATTTTTCTTTTAGTTTTTGTGCATTAGTTAAGACGTCTGCATGTCAATTATTTTTATAGAAACGATTTAGACAGTATAACTTAAGTTAAGATCATTAATATGTGGCATATTAATTGAATATCAATATTTTTAATACCGCAAATAGCTCTAATGAAATTAATATTAATTTGTAATAACTCCATAGTCCCCTTTATAATTTATGTAATAAAAGTTAACTTAAGAAAACTTGTAATTAGTAATACAGCAGAACAAACCTCGGTATCCAAGTAGAATACTTCAAGACGATAGCAAAGTTAAGCTACTCTAAGTTTTCGAAACGCCAACAAGATTATTAAGACAACTAAACTGATCAGCATCATTTATTTGAATAATAATATTATTATATGTATATATTTTTTATATAATAATATTCTGGGCGGGACTCAGAATATTTAAGAATACAGTAACGAACCGGTAGCAAGTAACCCGAAATCAAACCACACTCCCTAGCAAAATGACATGACTAGCTATCAATACGGCGGAACTTCGTTAGCCAATCAGCGCTGAATCGCGAATCTTTCGCATCACAAAATAGCCAGCCAGACAAAAAGCCCGTCGCCAGAGACTCGCGTAACCAATCAGCATACGGGTACATTCATATCGATATCACCGCCACATCATTTAACATATGTGTGCAACTTCTTCTGTAGCACATGCCCATTCCCAGGTATACTCTGTACCGTGTAAGTTGGCCAGATTCTTAAGGATCTGTGAAAGTAGCGCCACTGTTTACATCTGACTACGTATCCTTCCGCCATTAGCTGATCGGCCACATGGCAACGATGTTGTTTATTTTCATGGTGTCATTACCAACAGATCCACTTGTCAATGTACTGTTCATGGGACGTTTTACGCAAACTTGCTACTCAGAAATACGTAGCTGCGATTGTAGTAATAGTAATGTGTACATAAATCATTAATCAGTAAATTGTTATGTTAAAAGGCGAAAATATTAATAATTAATAAAAAATTTAGTAATTAAAAATAAAAATTCTATGCTAAACAAATTTTAAGATATTTTAAACTGACAGCTGTCTAAAAAAAATTAGTAGGTTATAAAAGTAAAAATGTAAAACCTTTCAAAAAATGTAATATTTGCTAACTCTTTTTATTTGTCCGAGACAGTTAATTTGGGATAACCTTATGAAAAAGGTATTTGTAGCTATTATAACACGTTGGACATTATAGCTAATATATTCGATATGGAAATATGCGATGTGGAAAAACGTTAGAATTGCGTAACAACTATTCACGCGTGCCCAACTATCTTCGGAAACAAGGAAATGAATTTTCTGAGAACAATGGCATATAATTTACGTAGACGAACGACTGCCTGCCGAATATAAATTACTAGTACTCAAAATCACTGTATACGAAATATAACTGACTTTAAAAATTATGCAGAGCTCGTGAAAAATAAAACTATTGGTATCTGTTGTAAATTTGTATATGTCGCACGCGGAACGCTTTTTTTTTTGTGGCTGGTAATGCTTCAGAAAAAAAATCCGATAGATAGCGCGCACTTCCTGTCTCGAGCGAAGTCTGAACCTCCTATATTGCTCAATAGATCGCGTCTTTTTAAGGTTGGCTGTTCTTATGTTACTGGCTCAGAACGACACGAATTTGAAGTATATTTCGTCAAATTATTAGAAAAAATAATTCGAAAATACTATGCAATGTTTTTGTATGCTTTTGGAATTAATATAAAGTACGTAATGAAGACGGAGTTGGAGAAAAGCGAATAAGAAGTGAAAAAAGGTTTTGAAATTGCGTTTCATTTGGATACGCATTTGGATTCCTTTAATTTTAAACACATATACATTTCTTGTTTAGCAAGCAGTTTAATTTCTAAAAATTAAAAACAGCAGTTTTATGACCACGTAAAATAAAATGTATTAATTAACATAGGAACTCATTCTCATCGCGTATTTTCGGCTGGTCTAATGTGCGTCGGCAATGCACTCAGAATAGCCAACATAATATAAACTTTTGTTCGTTCGTGCATCAGCTGATACAGGATTTTGTAAATGGCACGTTGCTTGTTTCGAATACGTGAAATTGCCACTCACTGACTTTCAGAATCTGGCCAACTTATATGAAATGAAGTATATCTCAAGGCCTGGGATGAACAATAAAATCCCAGCCGCCTTCATCCTTTGTGATGCAACGATTTCAGATAAATTTTTTCGGGTCTCAAGACCTCGATATTAAGAGCCACACAAATATCTTTACTCACTGACACTCTCACTCAATCAAATCAACATTTTTAATATAAATAGACCTACGAGTCACTGTAATTTATTTAAGCTATAATGGGGAAAAAGATTTATATGTTTATGAAAATAAGACAACCGGAAAAATGAGAGAGAGCAGTCACACGAAAATGTGCATAGTACAGAGCATTTGAACATGGTGATTTATTGAAATCAGAAGTAGTTCTTAGTTGTAATAATTTAATAATTTTCAAATGAAGTGTCTAATTTTGTTTCATATTTCACTTCAAGGTGACATTTGCCTGAGGCTTGGGTCAGAATGCACTTATCTGCCCTTCCTTCTAGGCGGGCCTTATTACGTACTATCTGGACCAAACCTGTACATATACACCGTTATTATTATTCTGGCAAGGTTACTATCAGTTATTCCTGCCATCTGTTTCAAGGAAGTAGCGTACACTCAAGAGGGGTCCCTGTAGATCTGCAAAATTAGTTAAGTGAAGTGAAGAGATTTGGGTGGCTCTTAACATCGAAGTCTTGAGAGCGGGTAAGGGTGCAGCGAGGTAAATATGGAGCAGCGCCAGAATGAAAGAACGGCGAAACGGGAGATCCCCGAGAAAACGCGCCGGCCAGCGGCATCGTCCAGCACGATTCCCACGTGCGAAAATCCACGAGTGACCCCGCCGGGAATCAAAATTAGTGAGTGAGTGAGCGAAGAGATTTGAGTGGCTCTTAACAACGTGGTCTTGAGAGCCGAATATTAAGTTAAGTTTACAAGTTTTGGTCGGCGCTCAACAGCGAGGTCTAAAGGCGCCTCCGCAGTTGTCATAAATCTCATTGTTTCATCTGTGTCGGTTCTTTTTTCCAAAAAAATTGTGGCGTATTTTAATGTATTTGTTCAGGGCAGATTTTAAAGTTGATGTTTTGTTGCTCATTCATAAGTTTGGTTAATCGACCATAAATTTGATCGTTTAAGTGTGTCGAAGTCAGCAAAAATCGTAGTAAGTAGGACCCTGTTTACGATATTCAGAGTTTTAAACTATAGCGACAAAGCTGTATGTTTTATGAACAGATTACTCTTTTTAAAATTTATACACACCACATAAAATTCTGAAGAAACAGAACACGCCTGAAGCATGTTTATGCTATTTTTCATCGCCGTGGCAATGCTTCCTTACGTTCGGATGTGATTGCGATGCGTTTAAAATTTTAATGGTGACGCCCATGAAGCATTAATGAGGGTGATGAAGTGAAAAAGGAGCCGCGGCGAAATGCAAAGGCAAGAAAAAACAGCAGTTCCCTGAGAAAAACCCTCCCAATTGTAACGTCCGCCAGGTTACTTACCTGTGAAAAACAGGGTAACCCCGTAGGAAATCGAAGCCTTTTCGCTTTGGTGGGTGGCGAGTAGTCTGACTACTAAACCAGCACAGCCTTCTCCCTGCAAGAGTAGTGTTCTCATTAGTGAGAACTCCCAGAGCTGTGGTTTTGGAGGAAGGTGATTGACACTGTTGTCTAAAGGACCAATTTACTACTGAAGTAAACACAGGGCGATTGGAGTTCAAAAAACAATCTAGTTTTATTATTCCTTGAACAAGTTATAATTCACTCACGAGCTCTAGAGACAACTCCTTCCCGTTTATACAAAGGGGGCGGGGGTGTAGGGGGGTAGTGCTCTTCACACACGCTGGATGACTGTACTTATCTGGTTTCCGGAACTAGCAGGACTCTGCGTCTGATGTCGGCTGGCTCTTCCGGAATCGCTCCGCGCCTTCGGACTCTCGTCGGCTGCCCGTCGTTGGCGACCCGCTCCGCGCTCCTCGACGCCCGTCCGCTGACTTCCCGGGTTTTCTCGGATGCTTCCCGCCGTACGTCCCGTTTGACGGCCTCTGTTCTAGGTCTGTTGCACGCTGCTTTCTTCTTGAGCGGACGCCCTACGGTAGGACTCGTCCCTCGCTCCCGTTCTCGATGTAGGACAGTAACGGCCTGTTCTCTGCCCTACCACGTCCCGGCTGGACACTCCCACTAGCTCGACGTGGCGTTCACGGCGAAGCTCCCCACTTGACCCTCCCTTCCTCGGTGCGTTGCAACTGACTGGAACTGGCTGGCTTCTGCGGTAAACTGGCGGGTTAACTCGCGTCCAGATTTGGCGAACCCCTTAATGTCTTGACTGGCTATCTGCGCATCCCGGAGTGGCAGTACCGAACTTCCGTGCCACTTTCTGCTCGTTACGCGGCTGATCGTCTCGTTGACGTCTCCCAACTGACGGCTCGTGTCTCGCTGACGTCGTCCGGATCCGAACCGGACGTCTCGTTCCTAGGACTCACTGCTCTCCTTCCACACTCCGGACTGACTCTGGACTAACTGACCNCCTAGGACTCACTGCTCTCCTTCCACACTCCGGACTGACTCTCGATTAACTGACGCGTCTCACTGCTAGCGCCTCACTGAACTCTCCCTTCCTTTCTCTCGTCGTTTTTGTAGGCCCCCATTGCCATTTTGAACTCGTGTTATTTCTGCAGGTGGCCGGCCGATGGCCGCGTCCCCCCTGGGTTATAAAACAACGTGTGCGGCCCTCCGGCGCGCGTGGGTCCGGTGTTGCCCCTCGATCCTGGTTTACAAGTTTAAGCACTTCGTCCTGTGCATGCGGAAATATTTGGGTGGCCTCTTGGCTTGGCGTATGTGTGGTTCCCCTGCCTTGCCGCTATTCTCTCCGCACGCTCGCCCCAAAAGCTCTCAGGGTTTTATTGCGGTGAAGCCCGGGGTCGTGGGACCTCGGCGTATCTTGGGGCAGCTGCCCAGTGCAGCTGTGTTCGCGCCCTGGTGCCTTCCGTTGCCTCCGGATGCCGTCTGCACGTGCAGAAAACTTGGGTGGCCCGTCTTTGCAGCTGTGAGGCGCGGGATCCTTTTTTTGGACACGTCCGCCACCCTTAATATTTATTGGTGTTGACCGCAGGCAGGCTTCGCTAGCGCGTGTGTTCTGACGGCCAAAAATGCATGGACGCGGGGAGCGTCATTAGTAACCTGAAAAAAAGCAAAACTAATTTGAGCAAAAGCTGGAATACAAAATTCGTGTGTTTATGTTATGTGTGTTATGTGTTTGGTTTTGTCTTTATCAGACCTATTTTGGAGAAACCTGCACTACTAATAGTAGAGTCATCAACACACTACAGACAAAGTTTTCTCTTCCCGCGGTTACAGCAAACATTGATCAAACATCCGGCAACAGTTATTAAAATGTAAAGAGAATTATAAAGTATATGTTGCCAATTCATTCACATAATATCCATGTTTTCTGGAAATATAAAAAAAAATAGAAGTACATCGCTAAAGTACTAAATCTATGTACTAACATATTTTTCAAAATTTTAAAATGTCTGTTCATATTATAGCTGGATTCTGTAGTATTACAAGAATGCCTGGGTGGCGTATCCAAGCTCGTAAGGAATGAAGGTCTATAAAAAAAAATTAATTCCATTATTATATTTATTCTGAACCCTACAAACAAACATCTGTTATTTACCTTTCTGAGCGTCCTTTTAAATCTTATTATTCTTTTTGAGCGCAATATTTTATTACTATCTCCATTTCAATTAAAGTTTTTATCACAGTCTTTACCCTTGCTCCAATTATTTCGACACGTTTAGTTAAAACTGTCTATTTCCATCGTCCCGAATGTATTTTCACTCACGCATCCAGTCCACAGTCCCGCCGATCAGTCCCTTTCTTCACTGTACACAAGCTCACCGACGCACTCTCGCAGACCGCTGCAGTCGTCCCTCGTCGCTCCGGAATCGCCCAACTGTGGCTTAAGGTCGCACAAGACGCCGAACTCTCGGCTCTTAATCACTCACTCCTCAGAGACCAGCCTGTGGTATTTATATTTGAGGCAGGTGCCATCTAGAACGTTCTAGACAAACCAAGTTGATCTGGGAAATGTAATGATGATGACATTCCCTGTGTGATAAATTGAGAAATGTGAGCTTCTCATGATCAGCGAGGCATGAGCTGCGATAAGTTTATTGATATGTGCGGTGGCGTCCTTTATGATAGGCAGCTCACTATCGTATAACTGATGTCCTTCACTTTTACTCCTTCGCGCGAGATACGATGCAGAGAGCGTGTAACACTACCCCCTCCTCTGTTCGTCCCGAATAGATCTACAACATCCGGATCTTCGTAGAGTGCCATTCGATCGATTTTGACAACCTTCGGATCCGCCTGAGAGACTTGATGAAAATCTGAAAGACCATATCATTGATCTTGTTCAGAATCCTGCAGGGGCCTTCCAAAAATTTCAGAAGATTCGAGTACCCTTTCCTTTTTTGTGGGTTGTACATCCACACCAGTTGTCCTTTTTGGAATACCTCGCCTGACATTCTCCTCTCATAACGAGTCTTCATCCTGTCACTATATGGTCGTCTGTGTCTTGCATAAGGACTAATCCTTTCACTACCGGTTTCAATGGTTGAAGCAACTCCAGAATTTCCTCATGCATTTTCCTTTAGACCATGTTTACCAATCTGAAAATTTCTGGAATTTGTGGTGAATGCTGCAGGCTGTGGCTTGATCCTCGTCAAACATACCCTGAAGAACTGGTAGCTCCTGTCAACTGCCTCACTCCCTTTCTCGAGTTCACGCAACTAGTTCTTTACCCCATGAACCACATAATTTATGGGTAACTATCCTCAGAGCCACTACTGAGAGGGACCATCACATCATTCCCTCCATGCCATGGTCAACTTTCTCTGTTATATGGCACAGTGTGCACAGCAATTCTGGACAGCATTCACATGTTATTATGTGCCTTTTCCAACTGCTTTGTGAGGTGTGATACTTGCAGCATCAGTTATTCGATGCGGTGTCTTAGTTGTTGAGCATTTGCACGAAGCTCACAAATTTCTTCACACAAGTTCTTGTATGTACTCACCGAGGCCATTTGTTCTTCACCACGCTGTCTCTTTACTGGCTGCTGCTTCTATTGTGGGCAAAAGCTCTCAGGTGCCCCAGCTGTCCACATTACAAACACTTTATCCGTTAGTGTGTTTGTAGGGGGGGGGCGGCGAAGCTCTGTAGCATGAATCTTTGAAGAGATGTCTCTCAAAGCCAACTGCAACTCCTGCAGTGTCTTCGTTATCCTATCTTCGTCTTTGTTCAGCGTCACTACGCGGACTGGACGTCAGGGTGCGGGCTCATGTTTTGCTGACTACACCTACAGTGCTCGAGCCAGGGCGTCCTGCATGTTGCAACTGCCATGATGTCGCGTGTCTCCTCGGGGCACCCTACCAGAAACAGTTGAAACAGCCGCACAATGTCTTGACATAGCTCCTGCAATGGCTCCCCTGGTCGCAGGGTGCAGCTTCGCAGCTGTGCATGGTGGGCACGTCGCAGGTAACGGTCGTCAAAACGTAGCTTCAAGGTCGACACCAGTGTGGGGTATGCTACTCGATATCGCTCTGGCAGAGATTGTAGTATGCTCAGTGCAGGGTCTCTCAGTACAGCCACGAGGTAGTAGGCCCGCTGTTTGGTTGTCCAGCCATTTAGGGTAGCGACTATTTCAAACTGGTGTTGGTAATCCCGCCATGAAGTCTTCCTATCGTAAGGGGCGGGCTTAATTGAGACACCCTGCGACACCAATGTCGCAGATCTTCGTGCTCTCCTCCGAGGCTGCTGCATTGGTTTTGTCTTGCACTTCTCCTCCACTTTTCTCGGCTGTCGATGTGGTGGTAGGTGAACTCCGCTGCTGAAGAAATTGTTGCAATTCCTTCTTCATTGCACTAATTTCATTCTCGACGCTGTCCATCCTTCTACTGTCACTGTCCACTGCTTCCGTAACACTGTCCGCTTTTTTAATTTACACTGTCAATCTTCGTGTCCACAGAGTCAACTCTCATATTCACCAACTTGGTAATGCCCTCCATTTTTCTGTCTACATTTTCACTAGCGGATTACAATGCCACGTACACTATCTTTCACACTACTAACTTGGTTGCTTACATCTTCTTTCAAGCTATTTACAGTTACACTCACACTAACCATCTGACTACCTAGTCCCTCAAATAATGTTCGCAGTGCTTCCAGTTCTACAGACATTTTCCTTGTTAACATTCACTGCGTCAGTTGTACAAAACAGTTTTAATTATTTTCACCCGCAACTATTAAACTAAAATTTATTTGTTTTAAATTCACTAACTACTTTCCTGTAGTCTAAATTTATTTACAGTTTATTAATTAACAATTGCCTACATACCACATCTGACACAAGTGTTACATGGAACGCCTGAGGGGCGTATCCGAGTTCGTGAAGGAAGGAGGTCTTATTAAAAATAATAGAACTAAATTCAATGACTATATATATATTTTGAATGTTAAAAACAGTCAAACACCTGTTACTTACCTGCCTGAGCGTCCTATTAACTCTTATTATTCTTTTTGAGCGCAGTATTTAGTTACTATTTCCATTTCAATTAAAGTCTTTATCACAGTCTTTACTCTTGCTAATGTCCATTAAATTACTCCATATATTTCGACACATTTAGTTAAAACTGTCTATTTACATCGTCACGAATGTCTTTTCACTAACGCATCCAGTCCACAGTCCCGTAGATCAGCCCCACGCTTCACTGCACACAAGCTCGCCGACGCACTCTCGCAGATCGCTGCAGTCGTCCCTCACCGCTCCGGAATCGCCCAACTGGGGCTTAAGGTCACACGAGACGTCAAACTCTGGGTTCTTAATCACTAACTCCTCAGAGGCCAGCACGTGGTATTTGTACTTGAGGTAGGTGCCATCTAAAACGTTCTCGGCAATTCGAGTTTTTCTGGGAAAGGTAATTATGATGACATTTGTGGGTGGTAAATGGAGAAATATGAGCGAGTTGCGATATGTTTATCGGCGTGTGCGGCAGCGTCCTTTATGATAGGTCGCTTTCTATCATATAACTGCTGTCCTTTACTCCACTTGCTCGCGCGGGATGCGAAGCAGGAGTGCGTAACAGTATTTCCATCACTGATTAACTGTTTATAAACAAATCACAGAATGTCCCTATTGCAGCCAAATAATTCCCATTGATACCATCGAATGGGGTAATGGCTTTACATACACAGACGACAACAAATCAAGTTAAGATATTCACAAAGCACATTGAAACTCAGCAAGTAACTAACTTTTCCTCTAAAAATGCGCTTTCCCGCAAAGAAGTTTTATTAGAGACCGGATAAGATCACGAGTTTAGCGACATGTAGCTTAGATTTTGGAACCATTTTTACAATCGATCACTTATCACCTACTCATTGGTTGCTTATTGTCCCGGCGGGGACGATGAATGACTCTGATTTTGTTGCATGTCTATCATTGAAGGCTCTCCAGGGGGTGTTAAATAACGCGTCCAGACGTTGTAGATGCAAAAAGTAGGTAAATATATAAACAAGAATTTCTAATTGGCTACTTTAGGCATGTAAAGTGAGCACTTTTAAAATACGTCGTTTAAAGTTTTTTTCAGCTTTTTTTATATTATTACGCGCTCCCTTACCGTGACCTATGTCGTGAGGGCGAGTGGAAGAGGAGGACAGAGAGTCGTTATATGACAACGGACGGCTAGTCAAAGGAATATTTTGAATGGTAGGCGAGTGATAAACCAAGAGGCACGTATCTGTTACACAAAGCATTCTGGCGTGCTCTCGTGGCCTTGGTTGAATTGAATTTCTGCGTTTATCTTAATAATGCTCTGGATTACTGACCTCGTTTCTCTCAGCGTGACTCGGGGTGCAATGAACATTCCAAATGGTCAGGGCAACTGATATAAAAGGCGCGACAGGCCTCCAAGCCGGGAGTTGATGAGTTGATGAGTGGTTGAGTAGATGAGTGGCTGAAGTTTCAGCGATAGACGACGAACGAAACGAGCGGCGAGATAAGTGAACAGCAGGAGTAAAATCTGTGACTGCGAGCATCTGCGCAGCGAATTGTGCGACTGGCAGGCTTGTCTGTATCAGTGCTTCAAAAAGTTGGAAATAACAGTGAGTAGACTATATTAAATATTCCGTGACAGAAGTAAGGTAAAAGAATAGGTTTTTTGGAATTCTAACGTGTCCCCAAACTAATATGCTAATCCTGAGGACATTCAGTGTTGCGGATATGTGTTAAATATAAACTTTATGAAATAATAACATGAATTTTCTGTGTCTGGTAGTCAGGGGACCGAAGCACCGTTGGTAAAACGCGCGAAGAGAATTCCGGACACGAATCTGCGATTCACGATTCACGACCCCTCCCCTCGTCCAACCCTTATTGTTTCTTCTCTTCGGGCTTTTTGTTTGCTTCCGTGAAGGGGTAGAATCGATTCCGGGGGCTGTCGGGAAGAGGCGGCGAGAACGTAGGCCCTACTTCCCCTTCTTCAACGGTTTTTTTTATATATATAGCGCCATTCTTCAAGGGGCTTGGAGAAGTAATGGCCCCCCGCCGTTAAAAGGCGTCCTGTTAGCAGAAACTACCGCCCGTTTATCTTGGCGGGCCAGTTACTTAAAACTTCCATTCCCCTCTCGGGATCAGTTAGCTAGGGGTCTGCCTGCGCTTAGGGAGAACATAGCGTCCGATGCCTTCTGCGAGCGAGGGGCATATCTCACTTCCACCCCGCCGCTAGCGTTTCACCACGGCACATCCGCTTTCTCGTTCAACTTCTGGTTGTGTGCGCCCTGTTTATGGTAAACGCCATGCTTTGTACTTGTCGAATGCATAATCCTCTGGCCGGTGGCTCGGGGGTGAAAACTAGGGATGGGAAAATTTCGCGATTGCATTTCAGGGCAAGATAGGCGTCAAACACGTGTTCACTGACGCTCAAACGTAAAATCTTACGAGAATACATTACAGAAGCTTTCGTAAATTACACTTCCATTAACAGTAAATGTGTTCCAGCCGGTCATTGACTGAGGGTTCTCCAGGAGGTGTTTAATATATTATGTGTCTTCCTTGTTTGCATAGCGTTTAAATACACCAATATTGAGAAACATCACATCAATTTGAAAACAAGTAAGAGCTTGTCAAGAATTTTTATATGACAGTAATTCGTCATGTTTATATTTGGTCTAAAAGGTATTACTTCTCATCCTCGAAGTGTACTTTTCGAAATGCGTTTTTATAGGTTGATGATCCTACATACATGTATATTAATAAAATATATGTACGTGTGTTTATATTTTGGAAGATATTTGCTGTTAATGATGGCATAATTAACCAAAGAGCTGTTGTTAACATTCGCGAAGCTCCAGTAACGTATTCTTGGAAGAAGATTAATTTTGAATTTGGCTATCAAATTTGATATTCCTGTAAATAAGTTATTGAATCACAGTTAATTATACACACCCTGGACGACATTGAGCTAGTCGCAAACTTGTTAAGAAGAAATTAGTTAATCTCATACTGCTAAGTGTGAGGTAACGCTGGCTACAGCAGCCAATCACCAACCATCTGAGTACACCTATACAAAGGATTGCGGAGTCTAGCCGACAAATGTCATTGAACTCGCAAAATTTTCCTATCCCTAGTGATATACTTTTTCTCGAAACGATTGAAGTACTATTTTATTTCCTGTGAATATCTGATCTTATTATAAGCTACTATTTCATTGTCTGCCATCTTTTAAATGAAGTCAATTATGTTTTTCTGGGCGTTACATGTTAATGGCCATTCCACTGAAGAAACTTTATTGTTGCCTCGTGTGTGTTTTTCAGAGCTTGCAAAAATAATTTATGTACAATAACAAAAGTTAAAAAGACCTTCAGAGGAATTGAGTGTATTATGCAATTAATTAACTTTAATTGTGTTGGTGCAGAGATATTTCGCAAACGCGTTTCCAGCCATGAATGGTTAACGCGTTTGATGCCCACATCAAAAATCTAGGACATTTTGCACGTGAAGTGTGCTTGTGGAGAGTGTTCTGCACAGAAAACTATCAGCGCCCGGTGTTCAGAATGTCTTACTTGCAAGTTATCACATTCGTTGATGTTTCTGCACATCTCGTTCATGAGTGATTAATGCTGATAACACGTAGCACATTGTTAACTCGTTACCAAAAGCATGTTCGACACAAGTACAAGCAAACCTAAAATATTACATCGTTGTAACATCTGAAAGTCGAAATGAGTTGGGGATTGAAAGGGTAAAATATCGTCTTGCTGACCCAGCCGTTTCCATGCAGGCATACTGACGTCTAGTGGCAAAAAAAAAAAAAAATCTTAAGAGCCTCCGTTTAATACGGGTATAGTTTCGCATACTGACATCAGCCGAATGACGAGGGGAAATTCCTGCAGTAGGCATAGAGTAAATAAGCCTACGTTCTGCTCAAATTGTTTAGCTATAAATCGCTGGTTCGTAAAATTATTGGAGAATTGAAAAATTAAGTATTAGGAATGATTTCAAACGATTGTTCTTTAATTATACGTTTATGTTTAACGTTGTAGTTTTTTTTGTAAGGCTTAGAGGATTTTTGGGCCAGTAATAACATCTAGCCATAGAACATGTGAGTAAAAGAGAACCCTAGCACAAACACAAAATATATCAGTACAGAGAAGTGAGATAACTTAGCGGATACTTTAATGAAGGCGTACCACCCGCTGATTGGCTGCGTTGAACTCTGTAAGTGGGTATTTGTGTATGATTGGCTATTGCTTGCTGTGAACCATTTCCTACCTATGTATTGTGCGTCCTTAGTTATATATAGCTCTTTCAGTTTAAGGATATCAAAAATTTAATTTTCTTGTTGTCCCCGATATGCAGTAGAGAGTTGTACTGGTAGTCCCCTTAACACGTAATTAACGGCTTCCTGAAAAAAGTAAGAAGAAAGAAAGTCAAGCCTATTGAGTTATGCGGTTAACATGCCTGACTCAAATTCTTGAGTTTTCGGGTTTAATACCAGACGGCTGTGCCACAGCTAGTTTCTACCACTCCAGGCTAACGTTGATATCTTATACCATACATTAGGTTACGATGGAGAGCTAGAAATCATTGTAGAAATATTTGGTTTAAAGACTTCCAATATATTAAATTCATTACTAAAAAATTTACTTGTTTTCTATGTAATGCAGAAACCAAATGTGTCCACTTAAAAAAAACATGTGATATTAAGAATGTGCTTCAGACCTAACTAAATTTATTGATAATAGAAAAATAATTTAGGTAGAATGGTAGTCCTTAGCGTCTCGTCTACAGCGTAGTCATTAGAGGCGGTACATAAGAATAAGTGTTTCTGACACTTAAAATAACCTGAACTACCCTACAATATAACGTGGATAACTAATAAGCATTTTAATAGTTAAACTAAATTTGCAATTCTAGATTAAGGTATGTTTCTGCAATTACACCCGTAACATATTTTTAAAAATACGTAAATCATCGATATCATGCTATGAAATAAATTAAATTGTGGTTGATCCTGTGTGATTATAAACCAGCACAAGCGCAGCCGTAAATTGTCTGTACTAAATCATGTTAGTTGCTGCCGGCACACTTATATGTAATCATTGTTTACTGCTAGTGCAATCTACCTCTAGAAACGCTTCCCATTATTGTCAGAGATTAAGTTATTAGTATGAAGGTGTTTGGTAACATCAGCCAAACATTTCCCTTGTTATGGCAAATGAAATGGAAAAAAAAACATCAATATATTATGGGGTTAAAACAACCTAAACATACCTAGAATAAAGGTTAAGTTAGCCTAAATATTAAAAATTTTTTTTTTGTTTTTTACACGCGCATGTGCGTTAAGAACCACAACTGCAAATAGCTACTTGTTAAATACTGATACGTAGGGTCACGTGTTTTTCGCGAATGGTTTATCCCCAGGCTAGACTTCAACTTCTACGTGCACACTTTCCTTCGGCTATTGGCCGCATGTCTGCGCGAGAAGACATTTTCTACTCGACTGGGCCAATCAAAATAAAGGTACCATGGCACTGAACGTCCGCGATTGGCTGGCAGATACTTAAGACGCGTGCGAGTTTAAACCATTCAACCACGATATGGGTTCTGAACTAACGTGTTTTGGAATACAAATAATAGCGGCTTCTTTTTCGCGAATAAAATGTGGCTCTACTAATATGTGTTACTTTTGCAAATGGCCGGAAGTTTTCACTTCCTTCCACACACTTTAGGCTAATGATTATGAAACAGTAATTTGTCAAGGGAAATTAAAATTGAAGAAGAGATTAAGGCGGATCTTAACAGCGAGGTATTTATAGCCGATAAAGGTGATTGAGGTTAGTATGGAGCAGGGCTGGAATGAGAGAGCGGGGGAAACGGGAGATCCCCGAGAAGACCAACCGACCAGCGGCATCGTCCGGCACGATTCTCACATGCAAAAATCCGGGAGTGACCCGGCTGGGAATTGAACCCGGTGCACTTTGGTGGGAGGCGAGCAGCTGACCGATCAGCCACTGCGGCCCCGTCAAGGGAAATGATGAATGAATTCAATATTGCACTATCTTTGTACACGTCATAACTGGCTGCTATCTGTGTGTGAAAATGGTGATGAATGCCGCTTTCGCCAGTGAGAATCCCGGACTATGAAAATGAAAGTTCCTTATTTTTTTTTAATCACTGTAGCCGCGTCTATAGTAGCATTGCCTATTTGTGAAGGAAGCAAGCTGCTGCCATGGAATATTTAAGAACACAGAAATGAAACGGCTGCTTATACAACCAACTCCAACCTACATGCCAGTAACATTACGGAACGTTATTCGCCAACCAGCGCCTGGTAATTTAACTTGTCTACCGGCAGCCCAGCCAATCGTGAGTCTTTTGCAGCACTCAGTAGCTAATCAAACAGAAGGTCCACTTTCAGAGACTCGCGCAGTCAATAGGCGAATAAGCACGTCTACATCAAAGAAGACGCCACGAGACTTCACCTCTCTATATTTACATATTCTGTGACGCTACAGTTTTTTTTGGAAAATACGTCAATGTAAAAGAGTTTCTCCTTTTACCACTGTCCCTGCATATGAGTAAAGGTGCGAGTCAGGGGCAATCTGCTTCTGTATATAGGAGGCTCCGCTTGTGGCAGCGCGTGTGGAGTGAATTACAGCGGTGCTCATGGAATATCAAACTCGCCCATTTTTCCACTATCTAGCGATTCGTTTGAATTTTTCAGTGATTCGGGTTTAGTGTACTGTAAACTAATAGTAAAAGAACTGGCGGGGAACATTATATCATAGACATCATAATACATAGGCTGACAAAAAGATTTCATATTTTTGATATACGGTTTCGTTACTAAAATGATTATATGCAAAATCCGCGACATTATTTTGTCATTTAAAACTTGAAGTACAAGTGTATTTGTAATAAAATTATGATTGGACAGTGATTGATAATGCCATGCACGAAGCGAAGCAATTAATATAACGTAACATCCAAATTACTGAAATGTATGTAGCGGAGACACAATTTGAAATTATTTCTGAGTGCGACCAGCAGTAAGTGATTAAAATAACAAGAGTTCATCTGACCAATAGTACTGTGTACTTAACGCTTCTACCCGATCATAAAGTGGGGGCCACGGTGACTGAGCGGTTAGACTTCTCGTCTCCAACCAAGGCTAACCGGGTACAATTCCCAGCCGGGTTACTCCCAAATTTTCGCAAGTGGGACTGTTGCCGGACGATGCTGTTGGTCGGAGGGTTTTCTCGGAGATTTCCGGTTTACCCTGCCTTTGCGTTCCGGCGCTGATCCAAACTCACCTCGTTTCACCCTTATCGGCTCTCAAGACCTCGCTGTTAAGAGACGTCCAGAACTCTCACCTTCCACTCCCCACGCACCACTTCACCTAAACGACGTTGTTCTCTGAAACGCTGAGGGTGCGACCGTTATATGAAAGCAATACAACCTCAACAGAATAATATTTTTTGGTTGGAATCGAAAGGACTAATTTTTAATATGATATTAGAGAGGTGGAAAAATAACCATTGTTAAAAAAATAACATATCTTCTCGAAAAAATAAACCCAAATTTTGCAACTACAATATTTGATATATTCAAAAATTTTACCTCAATATATTAACACTTATTTTTATTCTTAATACATCCCATTTAACATTCTGACGACTATGCCTGGGTGTAGCTCGGACGAAACAAATCTGTAAAGAGATTGACACTTGAAAATGAAAATCGTACGAACTTATTTTCGTTGTATTCATATATATTGTCATTATTTTACATAAACACTTCGACCGATAAACCATTATATGAATGACTGCGCAAATAAACACAATATAATGTAAATACTGTTTAGTATATGAGAACATTTGGTTTTGAACAAATTGAACTCCGCATTATACTGGCTGAAATCCATCCAGTAAGAACATTGTATCGTACGGTGTAAAGTATCATGTGGACGAATAGGACGGCGAAGAGTGGTAATATACAGACCAACAAAACTGGCTTTGTTTTGGTTGCTATAAGTGACTTGCTTTTATCTTGTCTAGAATATCTGTGAAAAAGTTCGAAGGTAAGTTATCAAAACTTGGAGCTGTAGCATAACGAAACACTTACCAACAGCGAAAATCATTACATATTGAGCCAAGAAGTTTACAGTTCAAACAAAATATAGCTTATTGTTCACAGTTGTTTACATAGCATCCGACTGGTTTAAATTATCCAGAACCATTAAGAATCGATTGTTTTCTTCTTGTTTTTTTTTAATAATTTTTGTTTTAGGCCATACACTCTCGTTCTGGTATAGCCCATGCAGCACGTCCAACGAAGTGGAAACCTATGTCGCTAATCAAATAAAACCAGGTAGCATAACAAATACCACAGCATATGGCCACACCAGTTCAGCTATCTTTGGTATTAACATCAAGTAAACGTAACAGTGAAGATAATGAACGAGTACAAACAAGGAGTGGAAGAATTGTTAGAAAGCCAGAAAAATAGTAGTATACATGAAACAGTATTTTGCATACTTAAATCCTGTATTTTTAATACTACCGTACCCTTGTATAAAACATAATTCCTAAGACGTATGATGGAAGCATGTGGAATCCTACGTACTAGATTATGGCGTCATTTACCAATAAATACGTTTAAAGTTGGATGTGTCAAGCATTTAAATCAGCGGGAAAGAATGCTACGTATATCCTTATATCATGATATATGTGGTCATGAAAGAGGAACAAACACAGTCACCAAATTTTGTATTTAAGAATAAAAATAAGCTTACCTCTTGGAAAACAGAGAAAATATATTCTTTATCATTATTAATACATCGTTATTTAAAATATTGCATTCTTCTAAGTGAAAAACGGAATATCTCCGCTATTTTAAATTGCATAGGTATGAACGTGGCCAGAAACGGGTGACGCATGAGGTGGTGAGTTTATGGTTATACATATATCAGCTTACCCTGCTTTGTAGTGAAAGGTGAATAAACTGTATGTTTATAACCTTGTTCATGCTTTCTAGTATAACTACAGAACAGCTTGACACAGTGAGCTGCGTCTCACACAAAATCCATTCGCCCAAGCCATCAATATTGTGGGACGACCTTATCCAATCACTGCCCGCATGACGTATATGACAAATGACGAACTTCAGAGGAGCTCGCTCAGTGTCACCTAACCCATAATACACATTTTTTTTCTTTTCCAAAACGTCACGCAGCCAATTAGCGTGTGAGCTCACCCACATCAAAGGGGACCGCCATACCATTTCACTTATCCGTAGGCACGTGCGTACTCTGTGGTGACTGGCAGTGGTTACATTAGTAAATTAACCATATCGCCGCGCTGGAATCAACAGTATGCTTTGTGTAGACAGTTTATGTAAAGCTAATTAGTATATTGCATTTCTTTGTATCAGTAATAGATAGCACTTAGTTTTAAAGCCACTGATATTATCAGTTACAGCTACCCATTTGATCGGGAGAGAAGTGATTCTTTCTCGCGAAAATACCAGAGTAGTTCTTATGTTTTGACAGCTTAGCTTCGCGTTTGCAGGTGCATATCCTTTACTGGCTGTCGCCTGTATGAGAACATTCTGTTAGCTTACTGGACCAGTGAGAAATCTGCCACGCCAGTAAGTTACTCTCGTGATTCGCCAGCTAAAACTAGGTCATGCAAAATATATTTTACTAATCGTAGAAGAAACAGTAAGCTACAGTGATGAGAGAGAGAGAGAGAGAGGGAGAAGTAAGACTTGTTTGAAATGTATGAAATTTAAATGACCAGGACCTCTGGTATGGAGAGGAGAGGTCTGAAATGAACGGGGAAACTGCGTTTAGGAAAACCGAACTCACAGGTTTTTTTAATTCCAGTACTCTTTAAGTACGAAATAAATAAACATGTAATCACTTAATCTCATAACGAGAGAGGGCAAAGTATTGTTCTAAATGAAAATTAACTGCTGAACAAAAGTATTTCATCAGAGATTTATTGTACCAAAAATACCATAGCAAAAAATCCCTCTTTATGCAAGCACGTATCAAATATAATGTGTTCCGAAACAACACAAATAGTGCAAAAATTTTTATTTTGTATCATAACAATAAACCAAATACATTAGCTGCCTGTTTGTTTGGGAAACACCATTGTTCTCTTCTCTTTTATTTTTACTTTCCACGTGCATCAATACCGTGTGTGACCTCCTCGAGAACTAACAAGATCCCTGACGCACTGAGGCATACTGAGAATGAGGTTATCCATTCGCTCTTGAGGCAACTTGTCTTATTCTGTCTGCGCGGCCAATGTCAGCTCCTGTACATTGTTGAGTTGTTGATTGCGAGCTTGAATGAAGTTTTCAGAATGTACAAGGCATGCTCTATGCAGTTCGTGTCTGGACTTACTGCTGGCCAATTAATTCTTTGAATACCCGCTTGCTGACTGTATTGATCAACGACTCTTGAACGGCGTGCGCGGGCATTATCATCCGCCAGCAAAACCATTTCGCCAAATTCTTGTCGGTAAGGGTGCACAACAGTCTGAAGGACATCTGTGATGTGCCGCCAAGCTGTCATTGTGTCCTCAATACGAACTAAAGGCGTTCGACGTCCAAGCATGATTCCTGCCAAGACCAGGATTCTTCCACTTCGGTATGCATGGACTTCTTGCACAGCACGACGACTTGCCTGTGCACCTCGTCTTATCCACACCCTCAACCTTCTGGAATCTGGCATAAAACAAATCCTCGTCTCATCAGTGAACAGAACATATCACCATTCTTCAGTTGTCCACTTTTGATGATCCCGTGCCCATTGCAAGCTGTTCTGTCGATGTTGTTTGTTGCGATAAGGGCATCTCATGAGGTTCCTAGCACGTAGGCCTCCCTTCCGAATACAATTGCGCACGGTCCGGTCAGAAAGTTGTACACCCGACGCCGCTAGGAGACGACCTCGTATCTCCCTTGCGGTTGTGGTATTGTTCCGGGATGCAGTAGTTCTCACATACCGGTCCTGAGCAGGTGTTGTGACCCTCGGGCGACGAGATCGTGGTCGATCATTAACGTTGCTAGTCTCTATGTATCCTATACACATCATTTTGTGACAGATCCACAGTTTCAGCAATCGTACGTTTTACATAAGCACTTTTTACGAGAGAAGCGAATCTATTATGTTGAAGCTTTGTTATTGTGTGCCGTGACATGATCCGATCACTTCTGCAGCCAAGCCCTCACTAACAGTCTCCATATCGCTGAACAAAAACACTCTCACATTCGTCTGTCACAGAGACAGCGCACCAAAAGTGAACCACAGTCAAGTGGGACATATACATTCCGACAAAAACTGTAGAAAAATGCGTAAACATTATTCTAGAAATGCATTCCGTGTAATAACGTTGGAACATTCATAATTTTTAGTTTGATGAAACATTATTTTGAGCAGTTTAATTACCCAGTTGGCTAGCCACAAAGCTACCTTAGTTTTAATGGATCTAGCTTACGCGAATACGGTGAGTAAAGTAAAATTATGTTTAGTCTTCGACGCGATAGAGACCAGCCATATATTTAAGCTCTCTTCCAGGTCACCACTAGGCATCTCGTGACTAAAAGTCCAACCTAAGCCAATAACTTTGCCAAAACATTACATTGGATTTCTACCACGATTCCTAACAATCTAAAAAGTAAACGCCCACAAACCACTTGTACCCTCGCAACTAGAGATAAGTCCATGCACTTATAAATAAATAAATGGAGTAGATAAATTTGGTGGCTATAATGTTGGGGTCTTGAGAACCTATGAGGGTAAAGTGAGTGAGTATTTAGCTGCGACGGAATGCAAGAGCGGGGTAAGTGTATGATCGCCGAGAAAACCGGCTGATTAGTGGCATCGTACGGCACGATTCCCACGTGCAGAAATCCGGGAGTGGCCCCACCGGAAATCAAACCTTGTTCGCCTTAGTCGAGGCGAGGGCTCTAGATTCTCTGGCACAGCGTCCAATTATAAATTAATAAAACGTGAGCAGAATCATACGAAGTCACCACTAACGAGACGCAAACGCTAGAGACTAGATTACAAATGGGTATAGCGTTTTAACGCGAAAGTTACCACATTTGTCCTGTGACGACCAGAGTGCCTTTCTTAATTGCCTAATCTTCACATTATCTTGAAAAACATTTCGCCAAAGGAGATATTTAAAAATAACAACAGTTATAAGTACCAACTTTTCTCCTTGTGGACTGAGTTATAATCATTTCGCTTGTTCTGCTCCTCGGTGCTTATTATTGTCACCGCAGTTTTTCAGCGCATGCAACATAACCTGCAGTTAAGTAAAAAATAGCAAGAACGTGCCATTGTTTGAATTCTATCGTAACATCACATGAATTACTAAAATGTACAGGTTTATAATTAAGAATTATGCTTATGAAAACGCACCAATTACGAATCTACTGGAGTTTCCAGTTTCATGCTAAAAGTGACTTTTTGTGTGGGTTATATTAGTAAATCTTCCAAGTAAATTAAAATGGAAGCCTGTTAATTCAATAATTTTGACATATACTCAATTATTTCTTGACCTTGTTCAATAATGTGCACAATACCGAGGCCGTTGCATAGTATGTATGGTGTAATATAAAGGTTGGTTCTGGTGCGGAAGCCGGAAGGTGGAACCAGATCTACACCACAGCCATCATTGATTTTTTTTACTCTACGCGGTGTTTTTGGCTTTAAATGAAGCTAAAAGAAGGATGAATAAGTTTCAAAGTCCCTATCAAAAATTACTACTCTTCCAAAAAAGACCTGAAACACTTTTTTCCTCAAAGTGGGTCAAGATTTTCAAAAACGAGGAAAGTCCGCCGTACTGAGGGGAAAGCACATGTATATTACTAAAAATTATCAACCATCTCGGACTACAACAACAGCACCATATTCGATTACATCACCAACACCATCTTTGATTACTTCACCACTCACATCTTGTTTCCGGGTGTCATCAGGTTACCTTATTAATCACTTAAGTCGATTACCATTTTGATTCCAACTACAATCTGGTTTCCTGCCACCATCTTTTTCCCGGTTGTCATATTATTTGGCCACAATCTTGAATACCAAATTATTAATTTCTACTCGATTGCCATTTTATTTCCTAATTCTATACTTCTGCTCAGTTGTATCTTGTTTCCGCCTGCAGTATTTTTTTAGCCACCATCTTGTTTCCGGTTAAGATATCGTATCTGGCCACTCTCTTATAAACTTTATTATTCATTAATGCTTGACTGCCGTATTTTTCTCATAATTACACACTTTTACTTAACTATGATCTCGTCTCCTAATTACTAGCTTCCACTCAATTGCCATATTGAATTTCACTTTTATTTAGTCGTCTTCATCCTACCTCATTCTCTGCAATTACATGCCCAACAATTGTAATTTATTTTGTCATTTGTTTGTCTGCCAATTACCTATTCTGTCAACTATTCTCCACTCCCACTATATCTTACCTTGTTTATGTATTATCGCCATTTGTTTTTGTATGATATAAGCAGACATCGTATTTATGTATGACATTTTTATTTTTTTCGCCTCCTTATTACTTTTTCTGTTGACTGCATTCCACTCTTTCACCCCACCATATTTGTTGGGCACTGAATATTTTTTTTTACTTTATGCATGTTTTGTAAAATTTGATGATTTCTGTAGGACTTAACTTGTATATATATTCCCATGTTCCTTCATCACTATCATAATTGCTTCATTCTATGTATGCATACACCTTCCTAGTTATACATTAAGCATCCTAACTAATATTATAAATGCGAAAGTGTGTTTGTGTGTTTGTTTGTTTGTCCTCCTTTCACGTCACAACGGATCGAAGTGATTTTTTGTACAGAGATAGTTGGAAGGCCGAAGAGTGTCATAGGCTACTTTTTATACCGAAAAGAAATATTTAATTCCCTCAGGAAATATTTTTTTAGCAAAAATAGCGTTTGGTTTAGAATGCTGCGTCAATATTAGTTGTTAGTGTTGGACGATGTCGCAACGGAGCAACGAATCGATGTGATTTTTTGCACAGAGATAGTTGGAGAGCCGGGAAGTGACATAGGCTACTTTTTATCCCGAGAAAATATCTCATTCCCTCGGAAAAATTATTTTTTGGAAAATGAAAAAGTACACAAATGGAATAACAATGCAACGTCGCAACCGAGCAACAGATCGACGTAATTTCTTGCACAGAAATAGTTGGAGGGCTTAAAGGTGATATTTGCTAATTTTTATGGCGAGAAAATATCTCAAAAAATGTACAAACGATAATAGTGAATCAAGTCGGAAAACCGTTTGCCGCCAACGCGCTCTCTTACAATGCTCTGTCTAAACCGTTAAAGATGGAACAGTATCATGTCGTAAAGAATTGTGTATAATAAAAAGACTTAAAAAAAACTCCACGGCAGAGTATATCCTTCTATAACAGAGAAATACTAATAAGTGTTTTTACCATTTAATTCACCGAGACGTTGAGTTTTATAATAAGTGTATAGTATAAAAGATTAACACTAAGTAAAATTCAACTTTAGTTTAAAAAAAAAAAAACCTAAACAATAATTATGTAGTACACGCGAGCGGAGCCGCGGGCACAGCTAGTAATCTAATAAAGCTATAGTCTTTTGAACTTAACCTACCACAGCCCATGGAAAAAATCTAACACAACGTAATTTACCATAGCCAGAAAAAAAAAGTTATCAAAACTACTTAACAACACACATATTTCCCACATGCTTATCATTATTTCAGCCACATTGAATATTTGCCATTTCCTTTCCCTATCCCTCAATATCAGAAACATACCTTGTTTGATCTGCAGTCTCCACATTAACCAATTAACCTTTAAATTTTGTTTTCATTGTTTGGCTAATTGTTAATGGTTACCAATGGTAACGATGCCTCGGGCCGCTGGCCCTTGCGTTGGGCTATCTGTGTGTTATTTTATTTCTTTATGTGTGTTTTACCGTTACCGGCGACTATGTACACCATGCTCCTAACGCATTTGTTTGTACCTTGATTTTTTTTCGCATATAGTTGGTTGTTGCATGTTACCTGTGCTAGCTGTCGCTGAAGTGATCCAAGTTGGGCGATTGATGAGTGCATGCAGACTGGCATGTATGGTCACCACTTCCAATTTTGTGCGATGCCGTTTGGACATCGAACAGGGCAGTGAAGTCAATTATACCTTAAACCTTAAAATAAGCATAGAGTTCTGCCATCTTATATCTGATAATGCAATAGACGCCAATTTCATATCACAGTCATCACTTCCATCTGCAATCAAGGAGATAAGTACAAATAGGCCTAAATCTCTTTTATAAGCATAGTTCGTCGACATTTCCGAACCTTTGAAGTTCGGAAACATGTAAAAACCGTGCACTCACTTGTTTGTATACCTACCTCTATAAATGCGAAAATATATACACAAATAAGTGCCAGATAACTAATTGATATACTGGGTGAATTTCACTGATTTATTTGTGATTCCCACTCAATGTCAAGAATTACACTGCTATTAGTCACTTGCTACCAGTTAATCTTCTTGATTCGCCAGTCAGCAGTAGCTTATCAACTGACTTTCAGTGAATGTTATTTCACTGATTTATTTCACTGATTCGAACTTGGAGTGTATTTAGTCGCAGGCTTGACTTCACTAGTCATACTTAAGGCAGCATCATTAACATGTATGACCGCGTTGCAAAACACTGGTAGCTCTACCATTGAATTTTTATTATTGGCTAAATAAAAGGCCTTTCTTCATGCCACACAAACTATGGACAAATGGCAGAAATCAAGCAAGCGTTCAGGGTCTTGCGGTCTAATGGCTGCCAGAAAATAACGTGGCTTTTGGAATCCAATAATGCTGTAAACAAAAAACACACAGCACGTTTTTAACTGGCACACCAAATTATTACACAACTGATATTTTAAAAGAATGCGAAACCCAACGGTTTAAGAGAGGTTTTTTTTTTTTTTTTCATTCAGAAAATTTCAAGTTACTGAAATAACTTACCTGTCTATTGAGCGGAGTCGTGTAAGTGTCTGGTATATATTGATAAGTTGCAACCACATCAAATTCTCCAATTAGTCACAGAATAAATAAATACGCAGAAGCGAAGTGATGTGGCACAGGTCCTTGCACTCCATAATTGAAACTGTAAATAGAGCAAATTAGTGAACGCCAGCAAAAACGGTTGCACTGGAAATCAGAGTAATGATTGTTACAGTGGCTGGGTTTCTCTGTGGCCCTTTTTTGAGACCAACTTTCTAGCGTTAATGGTGGATATTTGAGAATAGCGCTAGCAGCTCCGCACGTAACACCTTTTAAACTTTGCAAAAGCAATTTCAATGCGCAAAATACTCACCCGTATCTGAGGCATAAAATATTCCTACGCGGCGAAACACTTGCTGACATTTACGAGAGCGCAATTTAAATTTTGGTATAAAAAAATAGCAAAATTTGCGGACGCGTGGAGTGGTCGGTCCCACCGAATTTATAGGCAAAAGTTAAACCCCAATCAAACCCACAATTTTTTCTACGAAAAAGAATTACTTTTAGTCCCTATGTCGTTAATACTCTTGCGTAATAATTCTCGTATGATCTACTGTGCACAGTATGTGGAAGACTTTCTATCAAGCTCGAGAGTAATACAAAATCACATACTATTTTGTGTTTGCAGACATGAGTATGAAGACCTCACCTAGACACCAGTTCTCGGTTTATCAAACTGGTGGGCCAGTCAGTGACAGCGTCTTAGCACTTTTGGTCCTGAAAACATATTAGTGGATGTGTTATACGCGAGGAAACTTCATCCTCGGTGCTGTGAATAAATACTGCATTTCGTTACTTCCGACGGCACACTGAAACCACTAATGATCTGCCAGCAGGAATGCAACTGTCTCCATGAAACAGTAAATATTTTTTTGTTCCTCAGGAAGCCGTTATTTCTGGAATGCTTGATATTTTTATTTTAAAAATAAGATGCAGATAGAAAGTTAAGAGTTAAATCTGATTTCGCTGCGTATTTAAAATAAAAGCTTTTAGTGCACGAAATACCGTACTAATAGTAAACTTTTAGTGCACGAAATACCGTACTAATAGTAAACTTTTAGTGCACGAAATACCGTACTAATAGTAAACTTTTAGTGCACGAAATACCGTACTAATAGTAAACTTTTAGTGCACGAAATACCGTACTAATAGTAAACTTTTAGTGCACGAAATACCGTACTAATAGTAAACTTTTAGTGCACGAAATACCGTACTAATAGTAAACTTTTAGTGCACGAAATACCGTACTAATAGTAAACTTTTAGTGCACGAAATACCGTACTAATAGTAAACTTTTAGTGCACGAAATACCGTACTAATAGTAAACTTTTAGTGCACGAAATACCGTACTAATAGTAAACTTTTAGTGCACGAAATACCGTACTAATAGTAAACTTTTAGTGCACGAAATACCGTACTAATAGTAAACTTTTAGTGCACGAAATACCGTACTAATAGTAAACTTTTAGTGCACGAAATACCGTACTAATAGTAAACTTTTAGTGCACGAAATACCGTACTAATAGTAAACTTTCGTAACAAGACAATTTCTCTTTTGAGATTGTTTCTTTGCGGCATTTCCATAATGACTTTTTGTATACTTAACGATGGTACCCTATGCATTTATGTAAAAATCTATAAAGAACACGCGAATTTGACAACTTTGCAATATCTCGTTCACTTGCGCCATGCTATCTCTGTGTGCTCTAGTAATGTTCAGCGTTCTCAACAGTCATTGCAGACTCACACAAGGAGTCAGCCGAAAATTTGCGAATACCATTCCCAGAACATTTGTGATTCGTTGATACTTTTCTTTCAACGTTCTAGGCATGTGTACGCCAAACACGGATGGTCTCTGTTGCAGTCAATGACGCATTTCATTATTCGTCTTTCAGAGACATAAGGGCGGTTGACAATCTAACGTCCTAAACTAGGGAGCTTCCTATTATTCGTCTACTACTCCCACGCGGTAGTTGTCTCAATTAAAATATAGTCGGTGATTTACGTACATATGATTTTCGGTCATTATTTATTTTTCAATCGAAGGAAGAGGAGTTTCATACATATTTTATGTTTTTATGTTTGTAATTTTCATGACCGTCATGCACCGTCTTAGCGAATGGATGACTAATTATTAGATCCATAATTGTTTAATACAACAAGATATCCTGTTCAGTTGAAAGTTCTAAAACACATTTTGAATTATTTACAGATATATATCCCTTTTTAATTTTATATAGTACAATTAAAAACACCTTTCTCATATAGGTAATATTTGGTACTAACTAACACGTTATTTTGCTCGTATAATCCCAAAAAAATGGCAGAAAGTTTCATTTTTTGCAGTAGTGATATCAGTGGATTTTATGTTTCTAATTATTAAGCATTTTTATTAATTTCAAAGAAAGGGACTTGTTGAAAAAACTTTTAAATATAAACCAATTTTCTTTGTCTTATTTCGAGATAAGCTTGCCAGTTCATTATTATTAACGACAGGAAGATAGGTATGGCCTCGTCGACAGCGAGGTCATTAGAGACGAAGCAAGTTGCTCAGAGAAGAAGGAGCGGGAAATTAATCGGCCACGGCATGTAATAAGGACCCGATCGAGCATTCTCCTCGATTGGTTTTGGAAAACCATGGGAAAGAGTTATCAGGATGTCCGAGCTGGAAATCGAATCTTTAATCTTCCCGAATGCGAATTTCAAGTAGTTTACAACATTTAACACATTTGAATAAACAAAACATTCTGTTCATATACTTCAGTACTTGAAAGCCTTGTATATTATCGTCATTATTCTCATATCATCTTCAGAATGTTAAACTTGGTTTATAAAACGTGTACACGCATATATATATATATTAATGGGTTTTGGCTCAGTCTCTTGGAAATTGCGGACAGTTCTCCATCCCCCTTCAATACTTTAGTTAATAAAGCAACGAAGTGAGTGGACTGGCCATGTACGCCACCAGTAAGAGTAGGTAGACGACACTCAAGATGACTCGGTTAGAATCTCTGGCCCTAGAAATACACGAGGAAGTTACGCTTCTGTACGCTCTGCTACTCTGTGTGGCTCAGCTTGTCCACGGCTGTAGCTGCAGCGTGAATAAGTAACGGGCCCCGGGGAGATTCTGGGCTCTCGCTAGAGGGCGGGAGTACTCGCTCTCCAGGACTCGCCGTGCCTCAGCTGGACCAGGGATGCTGCGGCTGGAAGGCGCGTTGCAGGACGAGGAGGAGAGGAGGGGAGATCGTTTGTCCGCGGCCTGGCCAGCGTGAAGGACCGCGGTTGGTCAGCGTGCCATTGTTGGAAGGAGGGAGGCACGNGGGTCGTTGCAGGTAGCATCGCCATTGATTTTTACTTTTGTTTTTTAATCTTTGCACACCTTAAACGTCTACCAGCATTCAAGGCAAGTTAGAAGTGATCCATCTGCTGCCTGAATGACAGAAACTCCATTTATGTTGCTCTCTGCATTCACACCTTCCACTGTGCTATATGCCCACGCTATGTAGTATATTCGCGATATCTTCACAATTTTTGAACCAAATGTTTGAAAAAGCACACTATGTATAACCTGTTTGCTTGTTTGCTAAATTTATCATGTTTCACAAGCGTTTTATACTTGTGTTAACATAGAAGCGCCTTATTTGTGGTTAAATTAAACTTTTGCGTATATTCTATCTTAAATTATAATATTTTACTTATAATGAATATAATTAAAAACAAAAAAAATATGTGTGTTGGAAACGCCTAGTAAGAAATAGTATTTGTGACTAACATTATTACATTGAGTGCGCACGAGTGTGGTGCGTTGTCCCTTTAGTGTGAATTTCAAGACTCTGTTAGGCTTTGTTTGTATGAGCTGGAAGAATTTCCTGGAAATAGAACTTTAGGAGGACCACAGAAAATTTGGAAGTAACTGTGCAAGGACTAGACGTGTCACGCTTACTGTACTGTGCAAACGACCACTACTAACCACCTATCAGCCAATTGTCCCAAACATATTTACTCGCATAAATAGAATTACATACAGGCTGTCGTGCTCATTTTAACCCGTCCAATCACACATTCATATCCAAATTCAGTGGTTTAAGTCACATAATTTTAGTATGAACTGTATGTGTGTTCAGCATTTTTCTTCCAATCATTAGACGTGTAGCACGCTTGATGATATTGGTACTGACCATACATGTCGGAGATAGATAGGAAATGCAATTAATCAGATCAGCCCCAAAAAACACTCGTAAAAGTACTGAGCACTGGTGCCTTGCTGTGTACGTTATCGGTCATAAGAGTAGATATGAATAGCTGATCCGAGCACGGGGGCTGGGGCTATTTTGGATGACGTCATGGCGGCTATATTTGATGTTAATGACCTCGACACTGACATTGAGCAGTCAGCCATCCTGTTTTCCTTTGCCATTTTGTTTCCGCCTGGCATTTTGGTTTTTATCCGCCATCTTGTTTTCTCCCTTTTCTCTCTCAAAATTTTCTATTTTCCCTTTAAAAAGCCCTTTTTTCTTTCGAATTTCTCGTTTTTCACTTGAAATGTCTAGAATTTCCTCTCTATAGTAGTTGAAGTTTCTCGTAAATTAATTTTTTGCTTTCCCACCACAACAGCTACATGTCAGCCATATTGGCAGCTCTAAAATAAACATCCATATGATGTTGAGGTGCTACATTAATATCCTTTTTTAGCTAAAATTAGTACTGCTCCTCAATTTGTCTCAGTGACTCCATTTCGGGCCTGAGGAGTCAGGAGTAAGGAATCATCTTGAATTCGATTGACTATAAAAATTGAAATATTTAATTAAATATATGTTTCAATTTTTATATATTATTTATTTAACATTTACAAACAAGTGTACCGAGTGAAGTTTATGCAGATGCGTATTTTTCATACATATTAGAATATGTCGTCAGAAAATATGATTATGTGACTATGAACCGCATCATATTTGATTTTATAAGCTTATAAATGTATTAGTAAATGTACCAAGTGTTTTATATTTTCGGACTTGTGTTTTCAAGTAGAATGATAAAGTTACATTATGAATAATGATTATTCGCACTTGTTCGATGCCGTATTGAATTTAATTGGCATAGGAGTGAATTATTATTTCTTTAATAATTATGTAACCATTCCAAGCAGCAAGTACAACCCAGTGGTTGCCTTACCACATGTCATTTTTTAAGTGCAATGTGCTTATATCTGACCCCACCAACCTATATGCATAGCTAGCCATCATTTCCGAACTGTTTAAGATATATTCACCAAATTCGGACAGTAGGAACTGATCAATGTGACATGGTCCATTCAACTTCAAGCCTTCTTAAAAATCATAGTTAGTCGCCATTTTCAAACTGTTGAAGCTATATTCATCATAATCATATCATATACATCGCTCCTGATGTCACTCTGGGCAGTAAGGTCAATTATGCCTTAATACCTCTTATAAGCATACTTACATGCCATTTTCGAACTGTTGAAGCTATAGCTGCCAAGTTCATATCATTTGCATCGCCCCCGATGTCAATCAGTGATAGAGGGTCAATTATACCTGAAGCCCTCTTATAAGCATAGATAGCCATTATTTATGAACCATTGCAGCAATAGTAATCAAATTCTTGACGTATGCATAGCTTCCGATTTCAATCAGGGTGGCAGGGTCAATTATGCGTTAAGCCCTCTTATAAGCATAGTTAACAACTATTTACGATCGATTGAAGCTATAGTCATCAAATTCATATCATATGCATCGCCCCCGACGTCAGTCAGGGTGGTTGGGTCACTTATGCCTTAAGCCTTCTTATCACTATAGTTGGCTGTCATTTCCGAAGTGTTTATGATACAGCCACCAAATTCATAACACAAACATCACCTCAGATGACGAACAGTGTTGCAGTTACAAGTTCACCTTAAGCCCTCGTATAAACATAGTTGGCTGCTTTTCCCAACCACAGAAACTATTGTCACCCAGTTCATGCCATAGTAATCACCTCGGATGGCGAACAAGGTGGTTATGTAAAGTATACTTTAATCCCTCTTATAACCATAGTTGCCCGACTATTCCCACCAACCGAAGGTATAGTCACCAAATTCATATCATAAACACCACCTACGATGATGAACAAGGTGGTATGGGTAAGTATAATTTAAGACCTATTATACGCATAGTTGCCTGACATTTCCCACCAACCGAAGCAATGGCCACCAAATTCATATCACAGACACCATTCCCAATGTTTTTCGAAAACGAAACCAAGGTCTTCTGATATTTTCTGCTATTAAAATTTTTTTAAAAAAATTGCCATTCATTTTTGTTTTAAGCGGTAGATGTTCGAGATGGTGGCCAAAGGTCAAGGTCAAGGTCGCATGACTTCATCCAATGTCATGGTTGCTTTTTGTCATGGTTCCTGCTGTTGTGATAGAGGGATTGTCTCAGAGTGTTCCCACGATTGTTTGATATAATAAATATAACTTTTTTAGCCCTTCATACCTAGCATAGATATCGTCCGAGATGGTGGCTAAATGTCAAGATCCATGTTGCATGGCATCACGGTTCCTGTTATTGCAAGCCTGGCAAATGGGTATTCCCACAGTGTTCGCATGTTTTTTCTTTATCCATAAAAATTATATGTGTATATAGTAATTAAAACTAAGTAACATTTTACCTTGTTCTGTATAATGGGATTCCTCTCGGAAAGGGAAATGCATGTGTGACTCGGCTGGCCTGTGACCCTGGCGCTTGTCACGACTCTCAACTAGTGTATGTACCATCCCTTCGACCCGTTGAGACCTGTGCAGTGCCTACACCGTCGGTCGACTACCTGGCTACCTTACATATTCTCGAGATTTTAGGTGATCACACAATGTTGTACTGCTTGGATGTGTTCCACCCCTAGTGATGTGTGATGCGGGTTTTAAGTTTTGCCTGTAATCTGAATTTGACGGTTTCTTTACGATCGGTACATGAGGGAATCGTTTGCTAATCTGCTGTACTAACCAGTGCTTCCTGGTCTTGTCTAGCAGCATCTAATGCAACATACAATGCTCGGCGCTTGTGCAATATGCACTGGTTGGTAAATTTTTATAACTATTTTCCTTTACATTATATACATATGTTTGCATCGGCATGTAGCAGTAACGACTTTGTCGTTCCTGTGCTTCTCGGCTTGCCATAGTATCTTATTTAACCTAATTTGAAGTACGATGCTCGATACTCGCGCATTATGCGTAGGTTGGTAGTAGAATTCGTGTGCCTCTGTACTGTAGCGTAGCTCGGTCGGGGTGTGTATGTGAAGAAAATCGTTTGCTATTCTGTTGTACTTACCACGGCTGCTGCGTCAGTTTTCAGATGCATGGTCTTGTCTAGCAGCGACTGATGCGATGTACAGTGCTCGTCGCTTGTGCATTTCCCGTTGGTAGGTGTTTAAAACTATTTTCCTTTTTGTATCTGCTGACACCAGTGCGTAGCAGTGTCGGCCTTGACGTTTCTGTGATTGGCGACGGTAATTTTTTGGCCTAAAATAGCGTACATCGTTCGTTGCTCACACACTATGCGTGGTTTGGTGTGTGTTTGTAACCATTTTCCTTTACATTTATTTTTTATGTCTGTTCATCAAAATGTAGCAGTGTCGTCGTATCTTGCATGACCAATGGTTTAAACGCATGATATTTAGTGGTAAGTGAAGGAACACAGCCTTTACAAGTTGTGTAATGCATCTTCAAATTATCACCGCTGGAAAATAGTGTACTGCACTTCACATATTGTAGAATTTTATGAGGTTGGTCGTTGTGAACAAACTCTCTTCTCCTGTTGTCGGGCATTCCAGCTCTTTACTAAATTTCTCAATGCAATAGCAACACCGGTATCACTATTATGGACTGTGGGACTACCAGGTATTTTTTATAGTAGTCGTTTGATATGAAATCTGGTTCACAGCGCATTTGCATATATGTTGGTTCTATATTATTTTTTATGTGAAGTCATTTTTCATGTATGGGGCGCTTTCGTATGCTGCACGTGGTTCCCCCAGCCCTCATGTTAGGCTGATGCTGTTTTTTGTGACCTTTAGCACTCACTGTCGAACCACACCACTGTAGCCTCCCAGTGTTATCGTAACAGACGAGTTGCCACCCTCATTGGTGGTTGGATCGAAACCACATGCGTCTGGCTTTTTTTGATTTACTTGCACCGAATACTGCATGCATGGGTGAGTGTCCTGCCTACTGCACGTTGGAATTGGCCATGTGTGCCTACACCAGCACTCGTAGCAGCTGCCATCGGTAATGCAAATGGTGTTAGCACCCCCTGACAGGTGAGGGGCGAAGCGAAGAGGTTAGAAGACCCCCACGAACCTAGCAGATGATTGTCGTGTATTCTAGCGGACGACTGGAGAAATGAAGATGGTAGGGCATCTGTGTTGTGCTCAAGCAGCCGTCAACGAATGCAAGATGCCAGTCACCTGAAGTATACTCTAGAAGATGGCGATGGTGAAGGTGAGGTGGTGGATGGCTGTGATTGACATGTGTGTAATTTATGTGCACATGTTTTGCATATGCGCGATTAGCTTAGCATGTGCTTTTCTGTCGTTTATGTACTTAAATGTGACTGATATATAGAATTAAACAATCTCCTAAGGTGAGGTATGGTGAAGGGACCTGCGTTAGAGACTCGAATCTATACCAAATTATTAATTCTCGTTCCAACTTTGACAAAATCAGGTAATTATTTTCCTAGTGCAGGGAAAATGTTTCAGGTCTGTATGCTGGAGGTGAAACTAATATTAGAGAGGGATAAAATAAAATAATATTGCAGAAGTAATTTATACACTTTATCTTTATTTTACAGACTTGGCATAAAATGCTTCCATGATAATATTAGATTTATGCTCAATTTATTCTTCATTCGAGCAAAACAATTATAGTGTCTCTTTTTGTAGAACTATTACTGTTGTGAGCATTCAAGCTACACTTATTCATATATACTGTACCGCAGTTATCACATGGGTAGATATTGTAGGCGATGGCAAATGGGCAGTCACTATCTTACTGATGTTTGACAATGGAGGTGTTACCGAATGTCTTGCCACAATACTTGCACTCGATTCGCGATGAACGACAAACATTGCATTTGCACAGCTTGCTATGTCTATTCATGCCATCACTGCAGGCAACCACCTCGTCATAGTTATTATAAGTTAATCTTGTAGTCGATGGCGAATGCACACTTACTCTCTTCATGGTGACTGACACTAGAGATTTTTGTAAATGCCTTGTCGCAATACTTGCACTAGCTTGCAGATTAATAACATACATTGCATTTGCACTTCTTGTTATGTATATGCATGAGATCACTGCAGGTAAACGCCACATCATAGTTACTGCAGGGGTAATATTTAGTTATATATTTTAATAAATATATAGATTTTTATAGGCCATCGAATTTAAGATATCTGCTTATTCCTGACTCCTCAAACTCAAAATGGAGTCACTGTGGCAAATTGAGGAGAAGCACTATATTGAGCTATTAATGTAGCAACTCAAGATCATAGGGATGTTTTTTAAGAGCTGTCAATGTGGAGGACATACAGCTGTAGTGGTGGGAAGCAAAAAATTAATTAACAAGATACTTCTACTACTATAGAGGGAAAATTCTATTCGTTTCTAGGATAAAACGAAAAATTCTAAGGAAATATTGCAGATTTTAAAGGAAAAATAGGAAATTTTGAGAATAAAAAAGGAATAAAACAAGATGGCAGATAAAAAACAAAATGGCGACTGGAAACAATCTAGCAACCTGATACAAGACCGCTGACAGCTGAATGTTAGGGTCAACTTCACAAACATCAAATATGGCTACCATGATGTCATCCAAGATAGTGGAGCTGTCGATAATGAGATCCTCACCTGCCAGCTATTGTGCTTGGATCAGCTATTTGTATCTACCCGTAAGTACCATTCATTTGCAATGCCTTTAAGATATATATGAAGCATTAACGGGATAATAGTATAAAACATCAATATATAAGGTGTTTTTAAACTATATGTAGAAATTAAAACCACTGCATTTATGGGATTATATGAATAAGAAATCCTAGTAGCAAAATGTTCGGAAAATTCGTCTTGTAATTGTAAATTAAGATTGAAGATAGTAAAAGGGCACCGGGAGTCCGCAAATTTAGGTACCTGAGTGCACCAAAGTTCGCATACCACGAAGGCGAATGTAACTGGCGCGTCATGTGGCGACCATCTGTACACAGGCCACCACGAAAATATATGCAGACTTTAAATAGCCAATACTGTTGTTTATGTGTTGTTGGAACTAAAATCCAATCACTTCTGGCACCCTTTACTCCCCAATTCCTAATCCCCCATTTTTAATGTAGCTTGACACGCATGTACTAACAAGCAACCACTAGCGGCGCCCACGTACCTCGATTTTAAGGTGTCCTATGTACAGGCGTTCTCCGCATGGTACACCAATTCCATTAGCCTTCGTGATATGCAACTTGGTGTGTACGCGCGTACGTGAAGTTGCTGACTCCCGGCGCTGGTTTGTTAACTTAAATTTAAATTTACTAGATGAATATTCCGACCCCCTTGCTACTAAGATTTCTTGTTTAAATTAGCCCAAAGATGCCGTGGTTTGAATTTTTACATATTGTTTATAAACAACTTTTATATATGTTCTATAAATACACTACTGGAAAATTAAAAAAGAATACAAAGATTAAAGAGATTGAGAACGACAAAATAAGCTCAAGTCATTACTAGAGGGCAGCACATAAAGTGATCATATGCGCAGCGCTGGGGAAGACTGCGGAGTTTAAGTGGGACAGTCAAAGAACATACAAATAACCAGTTGACCATCGGGAGAAGCGTGTAGTTGTATGGGCTTCACTGTACTTCGGAAGTCGTTTAGACATTGTTAGCAAGTCAAGACGGCGAAGGCGTGCCCCACTCGTACAGTTAGCTGAGTTTGAGAAGGGTGGATTAGTGGGACTCTGAGAAACTGGATGGTCATATCGGAGAATTGCGAAAGACGTTAGACGAAAATTGTCATCAGTGCATAGATGGTGACTCACTTGGTCAGAGGAAGCTGCACATGCCCGCAAATCTAGTTCCGAAAGTCAGCGACTTACGGATACACGCCAAGACCATCATATTGTACAAGCGGCCATAGCGGATCGCATGGCGACCGCAGAACACATTAGACGTAATATCGCCGAAGGAGTGTTTGCTAGGACCATCTGAAATAGTTTTAATGAAGCTGGTATATCAGCCTCGTGCCAACCGCTTCCGGTGGCGTCGAGAAAATAGAATCTGGAGGGAATTTAGGGCGAAGCATTATGTTCAGTGATAAGTCCCAGTTCTACATTGGGGCTAATGATGGTCAAGTGAATATTCAGTATTGGCTTGGTGAGTGGTGTCTTCCACGGTGTATACGGCAGCAACACATGGGACCAACTCCTGGGATTATGGTTTGGGATCCATATCCCACAATTGCCTTTCGTCTATGGTGTTAATACAGGGAATATTGGCCACTTCACAGTACATCCAGAACGTCATACAACCCGTTTTGCTACCATTTTTGCTGGGGGAGGGGCACGCACCATTTCAGCAGGACAATGCCCGTTCATAATCCGTTAATTCAACACGACATGCTTATTTTCTCTGGCCATTCCGATCACCAGATATTTCCCCCATTGAGAATGTGTGGGACTGGGTTGGACGTCATTTGGCCCGATATCCTGCTCCATTGACGACTCTTTCCCAGCTGAGCCACAAAGTGCAGTTTACGTGGAATTCAATTTGTATGATGATATTTCTCACCTCTATGAACATTTACATGCGAGAATTTCTGTCTTCATTGCTGCTCGAAGAAAGCACATTATGTACTGAACGATCTCTTAGCACACCTCTGCAGACATTATTTTCCAGCGGATATCCTTTTGCCAATGATCGTGTCTTATGATATATTGAAATTGTGGTGTATAATTTTATTGATGTTGGAATATCTTTATTTAATTTTTGTTTATGAAAGAACGCATGAGTAAGAATCAGCATATTTGTGATGAGACGATTCATCACAAAAACATATCTGTGATACTTGTGGCGTCTGGAGCATAAGTTGTTCTTCTTTGGTCGAAAGTGCAGTCCAGGCGCGTAGCCAGGAATGTACTTAGGGGCATAGGGAGGGGGAGAATTAGAAATGCATATTTTTTTAAATAATATATCATAAAAAAATTTGGTTTGAAAATTATTTACAACCAATTGGCTTGTATAAAGAGATGTAATCACAAAATGCTATAAGCACCCTTCGTGTTCAAGGGAGGTCACACATTACTTATATTTTAAAAAAATTATGTTTGTAATTTGTTTTTAAATCTTATTTTTGAATTTTTTATCTTCATGATCCCGACTACGCCTTTGGTGCAGTCTTCCCCACACATGTTCCTTGTAATAAGTAGGATTTTTGTATTTGATTAAATTATTGTTGTTTAAAATTTAGAATTGCTTTGGAATGATTTATGTTAAATACATAACTGTAAATCTAATGTTATATTTGTAATATGTCTCATCAATATTATCGCGTCTCCAGATCGTTCTATAGCGTTGTCGAGTGACTGAGGAGTACTGGCGACACTCGCATGAAGCGCTCCCACTTGCGTCGGGAGGAACATTTACTAGTTAACGGTCGGGATAGAGAAGGAAGAATGGTTTAGATCTTTGGTCGTAAGCGATCGGTTGTTAAGTGACATCGAATCATATGTTGTTGTTTTTAAGGGGGGGGGGAGGGATATTGAGCAAAGAGCAAATTTCTTTGGGGGCACGACGACCTGTGGGTGATTTGCAAGTTTACTGCGAGCATTCACAGAGTTCAACTTTCCTTCAAGTTGCAGTGCATGCAAGACTGGATATTTTCCGTTTTACTATCCTATGCTGGGGAGGCTTACTAGTTAAGTAAGCTACCAACGAGACTCGCTTCGAGGCGGAAGACGTTCGTTTCGCTTCAATTAAACTACCTCTGTGGCTCCGGCGTTATGCAGTCCGGACAAAGGCCAGTGGTGATGTTTCACTGCTGTAAATCAGCAAACGACTGGTCACATCTTCACCAACTTAAGACACTACATGGAAGTGAAGCATTATAAATTTGATAATCATAATTTATGTTGAGTGGAGAGATATCGGTGGCTCTTAACATTGTGATCTTGAGAGCCGTAGAAATTGTAGTGAGGTGAGAATGATGAAGCACCCGAATGCTCGGGCGGGGGAAACGGGAGAACCCCAAGAAAACCCGACGACCAGTGGCATCATCCGGCACGATTCCCACGTGCGAAAATCCGGGAGCGACCACACCGGAAATCAAACTAGGTTCACTTAGAAAGGAGGCGAGTAGACTGACGCCTACACCACCGCGGCTCTAACATCATTTGTGATGACACTAACGTATTTTCCACCGGGAATCGAACCCGGCTCACCTAGAGGGGAGGAAAGTAGTCATACCCCTATACCTTCGCGGACCAAACATCGTTTATGTTGACACCAACGTCTTTTCTGGCAATTCAAATGCAAATAAATGAGACAACGAATTTACGTGACGCAAATATAATGTGCGGTGGCGCTGCCACTTGCTGACGGATAATGCTGCACATTGGTAAACTTAGGGGCATTCTTTTTTACAGACCTTGCGTCAATATAATTTTTTAGTAATTAAGAAGAGGCAATATTTAATTCAGAAACTTAACCCGCACAATACGTGACGGGGATTTTTTCAAGTGACGGTTTATCTGAATAGTTATTGGAGTTGATATAGTTTATGGAAGATTACTTGTTATATTTGCTGGAAAATGTCATGAGGGCATATATCTTAAGACATCAGTTTTTTTGGTTTTAATAAGTAACTTGCCAAGAGTTTTTAATCGTGCTCGTTTGGGTGCCGGGTATAGGGTCGTTAAAAGTCGGCTGATTTTTATTTCATGATCAAATGAACGAAATAATATTTTTTGAGGAACGTTTTTGTAGCATTTTTTGGGTATGTTTTTAAGGTATGATTTCTGAGGTATGTTTCAAAGTATTATTATTGCGGTATGATTTCTGATATTATTTTTTATGTATGATTTTTGAGGTGTGTTTTACACCTGGTTGGGTATTCTGGTTGATTTACTTGTGCGTTTGGGACAATTGGTTGGCCACCTAGTATTTGCGTTTGATTGAAATATTGATAGATTAATGGAATGGAAGCTCGATGGATGAGAAGAGTATAAAAGATGAGACTGTCTGCTCCCGAGATGGGATCATACATTCCAAGTTTCAAGAGTCTTACACTATTGGTTTACAGATAGCATCGATGACAACATCGGCATTCCAGCTGGAGTTAATGATGGACCACCAAAAACGAAATGAGGATGTTGGTCGTAGGTATGACATTAAATGAACGCTACATCTTTATATCTACACTCCAATAGCTCTCTGTTCCCGAATGTTATTCGAAAATTCAGGCCGAGCTTTTACTTTTGTGGAGAAATGTATGTGTAATTGTGAGCACATTCGATAACATCCTGCGAAATTTGATGGAAGATACGAATATAACTTGACCTACATGAATGAAATCTGAAAATCCCAAGGAAGAGAGAGATAGAGAGATAGTGAGTGATCAGTCACCTCTCGCATGAGACGAATAAATGTGCTTGGTTACATTAATTGTCTCCAGGTGATTGAGATAGAATGTGACCAAGAACCAATCACTAGCGAGGAATGTGACATCACCGTGAAATTATCAGTGCAGTCTAATGGTAGTGGTTGGGCTTGAGATGTAATGAAAAAATGGTGGTATGTTGATGAGGGAATGGGGAGTCGAGCGAATGCGAGTAATAAGGGAGTGTTTTGTTGGGTGGGTGGCGGTCGATCATATAGTCAATTGAATAAAGTTGCGCCAGGTTGTGTTATTAAATAGAACATTAAATGGGAGTTTTTGGTGGTTGGGTTGTCTTCTTCTGCTCGTCGTGCTGGGAGAACGTGTGCTCCGCAATCTTTATTTAGTAATCTGGACCTCCTCTATGTAAGTTTAAAAAAAAAAAAAACATAATTATTTGAACTTCACAGTTTTTAATTAAATTGTGTAATGTTTGCCAATTTAAAAAAAAAAATCAATTTTTTTTGTTTAATTTGTCCTGGGGTCAAGATTAAGGTTATGAATATATAAGGTAGTGGTGGTGGACACCAATGTGATCCTCCCCCCACCCGGCCATTGAATTTTTTATAATTTTTTTTTCGATTTTCCTTGATTTTTGCATTTTGTTTGTTCTAAAATCAAGGTCATGTTTACGTACATCAAACATAACAGTTGTGTTTATAATCTAATTTCTCCTTTTATTTGTACTGTTTTCACGACTTTTTTTGGAATTCTTTTCATTTTTTAACTTTAAAGTCATCTGAAGGTCAAGGTCACAGAAATCCGACATTAATGTTGGATTTTTTAATATAGTTGAACCCGATTTTTATTTTTTTATGTTTTTATTTTTAAAATTTTATGACTTTATGATTATCTTAGGACAAGGTCATTGTTACCCTGTGTCAAGGTCGAGGACATCGAAATCTAACATGTCTGTTGATTTCATTATGTAATTTGTTGTAAAGTTTTACGATTTTTTAGATTTTTCTCTATTTTTAACTAAAATGTCTTTTAGGGTCACGGGCACGATGTCAAGATGACGTGTGCGATTTCAAGGGCAAGGTCACCCATAACCAATACGGTGGCCAGTAGCCTATTTTATATAACTACAAGTCTACAAATTAATGGTTACAAGAGAATATTTTACAAATTTGCGGAAACGTTGTTTCAGAAAGAAAACTGATAGATTTGTAGATGTTGGTGCACTTGTAAGAACAGATTTACAATTCTGCTGGTTTTAATTTTGAAGTGGTGAAGTATGCCATTAGTGTTAATATATGTTAAACGTTCACAAAATTTGATGAAAGCAATCTCAATTGCATGGCAAACTATCGGTTTTGCAAGAATGTAAATAGAATAAAGAGACAGTGTTTGAAGCTTTTTCAGATATATTAACCAAAGATGATAAGCAAAGGGTATGGAATTAAGTTACAAATTTGTCAAAATATCTTGGTATCTTGCCGCAACACAAGAACTGGACATATTTCCAAAACTTGCTGAGGCAAAATTGTAAGAAGGTCTCATTGGTAAGTATATTATAGTAAACTTTTAAAAATTAATAAATTCTTAGTCTTAGCATTATAAAGGTTATGTTTGGAGTTCAATGTAGGTGAAAAATGCATTCAAAAGTAAAAACAAGAAGTTACTGATATATCTAATTAGCCTAGTTTCCTCAATATTAGTATAATTAATTTTTAAATAAGGTCTTAAAATTTGAGTGGTTAGGTAGGACTTGACTTCTCTTTGAAAGAAATAATATCATAAATGAAACCATATACGTGTATAAACATAGTGAGACAATTACAAATACATATGTGCCTTACTCGGGATTTGAACTCAGAAAATCTCGTACAATAAGCTACCGCGCATTTAACTTTCATTATGGAGGTCGGATTCGGAACATCAACTGCAGAATTAATCAGTCTAATTTTTCGAATTATAGGGTTTACTAAACTAAAACATTAAGAGGGCCGTCATTTTTTAAATAAGTGACTGAGCCACTCAAACATGTCAGTTTATATGGCTTACCGTAGCATTACTTCTGTGAATAATTTTGAGCAATTCGGTTGTTTGGTCCATGAGATATTCCATAAAAAAACATTCTTTCTTATTTGATGATATCGAACCAAATTTAAAAAAAGGCTCTATATACGATGTTTCTAATGTACAATATCCACATAGAAAGTTTGGTTGAATTTGGTTAAATTTTTGTGTATATGTGACGAATTCACCTAAATTAGCTATGATGCCGCCATTTTGAACACCGTTTTCTGTCCCATTTAAATCGTTAAAGTTTACATGGACTTCTGTAGCATTTATGGTGTGTACAATTGGGTAAAAATAAGTTGAAATGATCCAATGTAACATTTGGTGGGAATCGGTTGATTGGCACCTCTATATATGGCATAAGAACATCCATAATTTTCATATGTCGATCTTCATTAATGGAGGACATAAAAGTAATGTTGTAGCACATTCGAATATTGTATACTGCCAATATAAAAAGTAAAGTTAAAGAGATTACATAGTTTTGTAGATATAGCACACAAAACTAAAATGATTTTGTAGTCACCATTCTAAAAATAAGTGTGTCATACATAAAAATTACATATATTATTATGACCTACCACAGTACATCATCGCCAAATTTTGTAAGAATGAGTTGATTGTTTCCCAAGACATAAGATACGAACTGAATTTTATTTGGTGGGGGCTATCATACAAAAAGGCAGAAAAATAATGAGGATCTGCATATACATATTTAATGGTTGTAATTGGCACCGCCAGCATAAAAACTGAAGTGGGAATTTGTTTCGTTGATAAAATATAATGGGTAAAATATTTATATAGCCACCATTTCTAAAATGAGTTCCGGACCTACTTAAAACATACAAATTTACACCACCTGCTGCAGTACTATATTTTTGCCAAATTTGGTAGGAATCTGTCAATTGTTTCCCGAGATATGACATAAAATCTCTATTTATTCGCATGTCGCTATCTAATATAATGGAGGAAAAAATATGACTCGTGTAGATAGAGTTTATAGTTGCAATACCTGCTGGCAGCATACAAAGTTAAGTTGGAATTGATTACATGGTTTTGACGATACATAATTCTACGCTAAACATAGCTAAATGGCCGCCATTTTGAAGATAAATAACATACATGATTAAAACATACCCTATTAATATCAACTGCCTCAGTACTTTTTGCAATCTTCTTCTTGCTAGGTATACTGTGTGGTTTGCCCTTTTCTATTTTAGTCCATTTTGAAAATGATAGTTTCAAGACAGTGTATATAAAGATTATATATATATATATATATATATATATATATATATATAACTTTTATTAATTACCCTTGAGATTATTTTGTGATTTTGTATATTTTAAAGGCTGTAAAATGTTTTTAAGAGTTTTTATTAAATAAATTGTATTCAATTTGAATTCATGTTTCTTTATCAATTCAATACTTTTGGTAGCTAATTTGTAACAAACATAAAATTTTTAATAAATAATAAAAATTTTATATATTATGCAGGTAGACATATTCCCGCCTCATGCATTTAGGTGTACTGCTAATTGGAAAAATATTTTATTAAATAGGATGAGAAAACGGATTTTCTTATGTCTATAAAAAAAATTTGAGTGTAACAGGTTGCCTGGTGGCTGAATCGACAGTGTGGGTGGGTGCTGACAGCTCGCCCGGCAGTGAAATTGAGAAATTAACGTCCCCTATGTGTTGAAAATTTAATCTAATGTGGACGGAGCCGACAGCTCCACCTATTTTTTACAAACATAAACAAATATAGCTTACACCTGGTAGCTCAATCGACAGCTCAACTGGTGGCGAAATCGATAATTGATACATTAGTGCCACTTAGATTTTTAAAATTAAAACCGAATGATAAATTAAAAAACCAAGATGACTGCATATGACTGCCGAGTATTTAACCAATGATAAATATTGGAAGGGGAGGGGAATATTAAAACAATGTGATTGATCGGAGGAGGGTCAGTCGTCTGTTGAACGTGTTTATGTGGAAACCTCCAGAAAGGTTATTTTTAAAATAAATTTTTTAATAATTTTTTGTAATATTTTAATACATTTTTGGAATTAAATATAAATACTTAAAGTTTTTTTAATTTCTCCAGATTTTTGGGTTTCATTTCTATTTAGGGTTATGGGCCAAGCTCAAGGTAATCGAATTCTAAAATTTCTGATGAGATGAACACCGGCCAACGACTTGGCAATGGTTGGTCGTATCAGGAGCTTAGTTGATCCACCTGTCATCGAACCCCGGATCTCCTACATATACATATTTTAATAATTTTTTTTAGTAATTTTTGTAGTTTTTAAAAAAATTTGTTATATATTTTTTACATTTTTTGGAGACTGTTTGGAATTTTTCGGGTTCAAGGTCTTTTAAGGTTATAGGTACAGGGCAAGATCAAGGTCATCAGTCAGTGTCAATGTCACCTGGATCCTTCAGGATCGCCGACCGACCAAAATTACAGAGCATAAACAGTGCCTGGCTCCTGTGCCAGGTGCCGTTATGTCCAAACCGTCTAAAAATATATTATTTTTATTTTTAATTTATATATATATATATATATGCATTTTTGGGACATTTTGAAGAATTTTGCCATTTTTTGGGTTTAAGGTCATTAAACATTAAAGGTCATGGACACTGGTTCAAGGTCACGGTTAAAATTCAAGGTCAAGGTTACTTACATCCAATATGGTGGTCGGGTGATGTCAACATGGTGGCCGGCAGGCGCCAGGCACCTACTCCGATATCCGTATTTGGCTCATTTAAAATACATTATGCCAGAACATTGTAAATTATGCTACTAATACAATATATTTAATCACATATATGTATTTGCATTAATCAAGTGCAGTGCTCTAGACAAATGTAATTACGTTATTTAACTTCATGGGCACACAGTATATTTTTCAAGGTGTGTAAAGACAGTTTTTTACATTGACTTTTTATTTTATCGATTATATTTGCTCACGATGCAGTAAATTAAACTCTTAAAACAATGTGTTTGGCTTGCGCATAATGCTATATATTAAATTTATTTTAAAGCGTTACGTTTTATAAAGTTCAAGATTAGACGAAAGAAGCATTCAAAGCCTTACTTTCTAGCCACCGATAAAAATTTCTTGTTGTAAAACAAAAGTTATAAATTTAATATTTCACATTACAAAATTATGAAACTAATCTGGAAATTTTTAAGCTTTAACAGGAGCTTCTCATTTTGAAATCACAATTTACTGCCGAGATCTGTGACAGTGCCAAAGTAATTGTTCAGTACACTATTGTTGATTCAGAAGCTATTGACGTTCGAAATGAAGCATCATACTTAACACTAATCGAATGTATCTTGCATCCAGTTTCTGATCTAATTTTGTATAATAATTTAGTGAAATCTTAAAAAAAACCTTATTGTAGATAAATATCTCCAAAACATCTTTCATTTGACTTTTTTTAATTTATTTAATTTGTCAAGCCGAATTACACAATCCCAAGACATGAGTTGATTAAACATTAGTTGTTTCAATTTTTTCTTTATAAGTTTTGTATTTGTTATATATCTAAGAGTGCCAGGAAATTTTTATAAAGTTTTATAGCAATGAACAGTAGATGCTCTTACACTACCTGCCTGAAATAATTAATCAGTGGTTTCTGTGTTGCATGTGCTGTGGTAAAATTGGATCATCTGGCTCAAAATAAGCTGAATCTTCAATATTTCCTTCTTCGTTTTTTAGCCTCTTGGAGGCAAACATCTGTATGTGAAACTTTTGTAAAATTGTACAATGTAACAGAACAGTTAAATTTATTGGCTGCAAATGTAAGTTATACTCCCAGGTATTTCAATTAGGGGTATTCTTCTTTTAGGATTCCCAGAGCATTTTCTACAATACTCTTTGTACCATTTATGAGCCCGATTGAAACTATGAAACTATTATCTGCAGGAGTTGGCAGTTGGTTGTGTGCTGATACAATGAACCATTTTTTCAGAGATATCCAGAGACACCAAGCAGTACTGTAATCGGATAAGGTCGCCTGCCTACGTAAAATCTGTGGCAAAGAGTAATATTCCTTAATAATCTTGAATCATGGACACTCCCTGGACAGTTTGCACTGGCATAGTAGAATTGATGGGTAGGACCGCATACAATCATACAGTTAATGGAGTTGTTTCCATTGCGATCAACATAGTGCTCTTCATACACATAAGGTGCATCCATCGGTATCAATGTTCCATCCACACAGCCACACACTTGAGGCATCCCAGCTATTGAATGGAGCATCTGAACTACCTCTTCTACATTGTCTGACCATTTGATTACGTTTGGAAAAAAGTGATATTGACTGCATTTACAAATCTTTTTAAGCATCGACATACAGTAGGTTTGAAATACCACGCATATCACCAACACAATGATACTGGCCTCCGTTTCCCAACCAGTGCAGTGAAATTAGCATTTGTTCCTAATGCTTTGTTTCGAAGAAAGGGATGCTACAAATAATGACGGATCTCCAGCAATAGTGTTTCAAACTTAACAGAACTCATATGAGAGATTTAATTAAATTCAAATAATTAAAGAAACCCCATATTCACTCTCTGTTTGAAAGTATATGCTCTCCTCACAACCTCAAAATTTGGTTTCTGCATATCTTAATCTCAATCAGTTAAAATGAGGTCCATTGTTTTCACAAACGCACACTATGATATCAGTTTACTAAAAAAAACACTCTTCATTACTAACTAACTCATACATTTTTTTAAACCGTACTTGTAGGGTAGATTACTTAGTTAATGATACTAGTAGGAATTGTGCTACAAGCCCCAAGTTCTTGTAAGTTACAATTCTCATTATAAAACCAAATTTCACAAGTACTTGTAAAAATGAATTGTAACTTGTAAGATTTCACTTGTAGCTGTAAGTCTTGTACTTGTAGTTTGATGAAAAAGCATTCTGTGTTTGTCTTAAAACTTACCATTAAATTCACTTGTAAGATGTAGACTTGTAGTTTTAAAAAATGATTGCCTGTCCACTGGGCACCTTTTCCAATTCCCCTTGTTCCCGAATGAACTATTTTATTGTACTCTCGAGTGCAATTTGCCGAACTAACGATATGTGTTTTCTTAACGTTTAAATAAATTGTTTGGTTTTGTAAAAGCCATTGTATAGCCCTGGCAGAGCAGATATATGTGAGAGTAATGCTTATTGTAAATGTGTTTTAAATTTATTCAGGGTAAATGGTGTTTTTTTTAACTTGACTCATGCAAATGCCTCCCTTTTTTATGTTGCTTAGTCAGAAATACTATTTTAAGGATGTGGTTAGATGCAATATAATGGTGAGTTTATGTGTATTTTCTTATTATTAATGGTATTCCTAGCCTGGTTTTATATATTCTTAGCCTTCTATATTTTTAAGTAAGTTACCGCCCAAATTCACGTTCGCCTGTATAACTTATAATATTTAATGATCACTTTAAAGTGATATTTCATGGAATCTTGCCAGTTTAATATATCACGAGTGTTCTTTGATAAATATTTTGGTATCAACGTTTATATATACAGTATCACTAACTTCTAAAGTGCTTTCGATGTATATTTTGATATGTATTTTAGTATGGTATTTGTGAGTCATATTTAGTTTAAATCTGTTCTGTAGATTCATGTTTATGAGAGCACCAGTTTTGGATGAAGTAAATATAAATTAATTCAACCCGTTAATTGTTGGTGTTTTGTGTTTTGGTGTTTTGGTTATTATCCGAATTGTCGATAAAGGGATGTGATATTCCAGCACAAGATCAAATCAAAATAAAGCAATGATTATAATTTTCAATGTAATAAGCTATGTATTTTTGTAAGCATTTGTTTTCTTCATATCTGGTTTTGCCCTCCAATGAAACAAATTCCAGCTTACTACCTGTGCTGGCTCAGGCCAATATTTTTTATACTATATTACTGTTGTAATGGGAGTAAAGCATACATAATTACTTTGAAAAAGAAAGTGGTTTAGTAATGCCTTTGGAAAAGACAGACCTTAGTGCATTGATTTATCTGGTTAAAATGCATGAGGCAGATATTGAGAAAACAGAACCAACTGCTGTTTGACCCATTATGGGTACAGAAATCAAAGAATTTTATTTCGAGAAATGTCGTGGTCAATGTCCTCAGGATTCCAACAAAGATGCCGGAATCAAGTTTGCGGCCACATGATCGTTCCGATATTGGATTTATGATGTCACCATTTTTACTTAAGGTGGCGACTAAGAAGACTGATCTGTGATGGCTGCTACGATTGTGGATCCAAGATGATGGCCAGAACTGACTCCTGACTCTTTCTCTTTGGCCAAATAAATATATCATTTCCTCTTTTCCGGAATTAACATACCAACAGAAAATGAAATATTTGTCTCTCCTCAGTTTGTATTGTGTGATGGGCCACTTCAGTGATCAAACCAGGCTGTATCTTATGTTTCAAATTACAAAAAATTTCAAGATACTGACAAAAGGGTGCTTCCAAGAATTGTTCAAGGTAACAATTTTATGTAACATAATTTTTTACGTAATTTTGGTTCTCGATTTGCTATTAAGCTACACATTTTTTAATAACGTTGTGTTAGTGTCAAAAATAGCAGATGACACCACCATGCCTAACTGATCTGGTACCGACAGGTAATGAAATATTACAAAATCGCTTCTTATCACTGTTTGGTAAAACACTTCTCTGCCTGGTTCGTTTTACAGAGATGCAGCGTGTTTGAAATACAAGTTTATGTATGAAAAAATTAACGCATCTCTAAATTCCTTGTCTATGAAGAGAATACACTTAATGTACATCACTAGAGCTAGCGGTTATTTGCGGGATAATCTGTGAGCGGAAGGTTTTATATCGCGGTTTCTCTTTTTATTGGCTGATACGATCATGAGAAGCTTCGTATCTGATAGGGTTGGGGCCGCGGTGGCTGAGCGATTAGACTGCTCGCCTCCACCAAGGTGAACCGGGTTCTATCCCCGGTCAGGTTACTTCCAGATTTTCATAAGTGGGAATCGTGCTGGACGATGCTGCTGGTCGGGGGTTTTTCTCCGGGATTTCCCGTTTTCCCCAACCCTTGCATTTCGGCGCTGTTCCATTCTCACCTCATTTCACCCTCATCGGCTCTCAAGACCTCGTTGTTTAGAACCACCGAAATCTCTTAACCCAACTCAGCTTATCTGGTATGGCAACTTAATGCTTGGTTATTGCAAATACGGGTCTTGGGTAGGCATTAGGGCTTCTACTCTTCTAGACCTCGGACATGCAAATAATCCTCAAAGGCGGCACTCATAATTCATGAGCACCTAGTCGGGAAATCATTGGTTCTGGATCCTCGTCCCGTCGCATTTAGTATATGGGTTTGCAATCCTGCCAAGAAAATTCCTGAAAGCTTTCTTTGGCCTCGATAAATATGAGAAATTCTAAGAATATGCTAGTGGAATTCGTGTTGCTCAGTCTATCAGATTTACTGACATTCAAGACGCTACGAATCAACGGTACGTTTGACCATGGAAATACACTTCGAAATTGTTTACATCCTCATTAACCGTTCGTTGGTTCATTGACTGCCGCTCATGTTGGACACCGTGCTGTCGCGAAAATAATTCATTAATGGTTATGTTTTAAAGTTATTGGTCTGAGACAAATTTCCTTGATTAGTAAAGACAGGATAATTTGGTGGGATCAGTGACATACGGCTTCATTTCTACAGTCCTATACTCACTCAAGCATCAACGTTTTGTTCATTAGCTGCTGCTGCTCCAGTGAATAGCCAGTCTTACGTTACAACACGTAGCACGGTATTCAGTGCTTTATTCCTCTTCATTGTTTATTATCGGCTCAGCGTATTTGAGGGAGTATCTTATAAATTGTGAATCAATAGCAAATGTGACTCTAATGTACACATGTTTGGAGTCTGGCTTATCCGACATTTATTCCCAACATTTTCCGATCTCTATGGATGAGATAATTTTACTTGTTATCTTCGGTATCACAGACGTTCAGAACCTTATCTTGAATGGTCCGGTGAAGTAATAAAATGCCTTCTCTCAAAGACACGTGAACAATAACCAAAGGAAATGTGCAGGTGCGGATGAAAGATATCGAAGTGTCCCCTGACTCGGTACCATTTCGTGAAAACAATGTTTGCCTAGTTACGAGAAAATCCCCGAAAGTCTGTCACATACTAAGTTGTTTATTAGTGTGTAGAAGTAGTTATGGCAAAGTTTAAAAAGCGACAAAAGAAAATTTAGCGTGCAATCGTTTGGGCCTTACAACACAAAACATTGAACTTTGCACGTCACCTGAAGCTGTAACACAAAAAACCATTAAATACAAAATTTACGTTTTACAAGCTAGGGAGGTGGTTTAGAAATGTATTTATCACCTGGAAAATTTTTAAATCATTTCAGCGGCATGTTGGGGTGGGAATGTTCCACACCGCTTACACGTTTATTAATATTTTCGGGACTTTTTTTTCTCGTGTTTCACATTTTGCGGACACGCTGGTTCAACTGCATTAATCTAGCGACTCCATTACTTTTTGACATTGTGATTAAAAATTTTATTTGAGCGCAGTAATTTCACGTCAGTCACGCCATCTGCACTCTCGTCATAACCACGGCTGTAATGCGGAAATGTGCAATGATAAACGCATTATCGCGTGGAAACAGAGATGGGCATAAATAATTTATGAGTTTTGCCAGGGTCGAAATTTTCCACTGCAGTCGCTGTCGCAAATGTGAACCATTAATGGTCCAGCAAGTAATCACGATTATTAATGGGGTCGACGGTGTTAAAACGAATTCCGATTGCAAATTCATCCGTATGTGAAAATAAGTACAGATTATACAAAAATATATAGAAGGAAAGATTTTATAGATAATTAATGTTTAATTGTCACTTTTAATACGATGTCAGAATGCTTTACGGGCAAATATTGTTCAATTATGATATTTAGGCTGATGAAAATAAACGCATTTTATCAACGAAAATTTTTAATACCTGTACACCTGCAGCTTTTCTTTGGTACATGGTAACGTAATTTCTCGAAAAGATTTTTTGCGAAAAGAGGCCAGTACTAGTTAACTGTTTGCAGTATCAATACTGCGATTTAATACATGCATGTCTGGTTTATATAATGGATATTGAACAAACTAATTATTGTAATTGGTAAGAATTCATTAAAAATACTTTCACAGTATCGATATATATGATTTAATACACACTGCCATTGGTGCCGCGGTGGAAGAGTGGCTAGACACACAGATTCTACCAGCGTAAAATAAATTATTCTTTAATAGCACTAAACATTTTTTCTCAGGTGTACTTCAAAGATATTGAACCATAAACTCTTCACTTGTATAGTATATACGCTGGTGTATAACTTGTTTTCTTTACAAGTTTTTTTCCAAAATAAAATTATAATTTAAAAAAAAAGATTTTTTAAGAGCACTTAATATTTGTCTTATGTTAATGTAATGGATATTGAAGCAAGTTTGCATTATATTTGTTGTTTGGTGTATGTGCTTAACTTCTACGGTAACTCAGGTTTAATAAATATTCATATGAAATTATTACATTTTAAGATCTTTATTTTCTCAGGCGTACTTGAAAGATGTTGATGCATGAACTCGTCACATACCTTTAGAAATTGTTACCTTTACAAGTTCCTTCAACCACTAACATAAAATAATAATAAAATTTATTCTTTAATAGGACAAAATAATTTATCAGATGTAGAAAATAAACAAACTAATTATTGTTATTCAGATGATTNATTTATTCTTTAATAGGACAAAATAATTTATCAGATGTAGAAAATAAACAAACTAATTATTGTTATTCAGATGATTATATTAAACACTTTTTGTAATACAATCGGTATACATTTCGATGCTATATTTGTATCACGTTAATATACTTATATAACACTTGATTTATACATAATGGATATTGAACAAAATAATTATTATTTGTAAGAAATTATTTAAAAAAGAATTTATTGAAATTTTTTTTTGAAACAATACACACTTACCAGTTGCTGCTACGTCCTCCCGTTTACCATCTGCATGACATAACCATGCAGACGGACCTCGGACTAGGAACCGGCTGCTCACTATTCCTACAGCACTATCAATATAAATATATATATTGGCAACGTCATAGGTATAGTGAACAGGTAGGTTGCGAAGCTGCAGGAGACGACAATTGAAGCGAATGCTTCAGCAATGGGAAAACAAAATACGGACGGGCACTACAGTGTGATACCAACGACACGGTGTGCGATGCCAACACACACAGTGCGATGGTGGGATGGAAAAACATGAATAACCAAATGCACATCGATATGACTATGACATATACGGTAGTATGATTGGAAAACACACATGTTAAATCATACAAAGTAGAATGCTATAATCTAGCATACAGAAAGGGGAAAACGCACAAGCAGTTGCCGACGATCACTTTAGCAATATCTTTACATATGTGTGTGACATAAAGTTGAATACAGTGAGTGTGTGTGTGTAATTGAAACACAAGCAAAAGAGAGATACAATAACATAGTAGCGTGTGCTACAGAATAATACTTATAAATGAACATCGTGCACACATTATAATGAAATATATGTCGAAAAAGGAATGTATGAATGGTATACCTGGAAAAACTACTTGCATGTGTTCCAGTATACCTCCGAGAAAAAAAAGTACAGGACGTGCTGGTAACAGGCCTGGCAAGCAAGATGAGCGTTTGCATGCGCTCCAACGTGTTACCACCCAGTGTACCTGGCAAGGAGAAGACTGCAACCCTTGCAAGGGCTACAGTACACCGAATCAGACAGNTACCACCCAGTGTACCTGGCAAGGAGAAGACTGCAACCCTTGCAAGGGCTACAGTACACCGAATCAGACAGCGCGGGCCAATAAAAAGTATACCTGGCACGCCATCCGGTCTTGCATGGGCTCCAGTATATTGCAGGATATAAAAAACTGATAATTTACCTGTCAATGTTAGGAACTTGCCTCTTGAACGAGCTACAGTACACTATCAGTCAGCATACCTGATAAGCCTGCAACACACTTGCANGTTAGGAACTTGCCTCTTGAACGAGCTACAGTACACTATCAGTCAGCATACCTGATAAGCCTGCAACACACTTGCATGCGCTACATCATGCTTATCGAGATATATGACTACCAAAACCCTCGAAAAAGTACGTGACAAGCGGAATACGACGACACTTATACGTGTTCCCGTACATGCCGGAAGAAAAAGCACTATTTCTGACGACATGCATAACTATATAGGCCTGACGCAGAGCTGAATTTCTTTTATTAGGCCTGATAGCCATAGGGTGCGGTATTTATGCCATCATCCGGCACTTGTCTTTTGTCGTCCATCCACGAAAGAGTCAGTTTGTTTGATTGCTCCGTGTAAACTTCGACCTGCACTCTCATGCAGCGCTGGGGCAAAATGATGCACCAACAATAGTCAAACGATATCGTCTTTACAACTACTCAACTTTGTATCTCTTTCGCGTGTTTCATTGCCGTATTCAGGTAGCGGTACACATACAGTTTCGCCCTCAACCCCCACAAACTAAATCATCTCGTTACCCGCACAGTAATCATTGAACTTCCTAATCACCTTATAATTGGTAGGCGACTAACAAAGATGAGTGGTCCGGTAGCCGCTGGTGTCGAACTACGATTTGAGCATCTGGTTTGTGGCGAGTTCACTTCAAAAGTCAGAGCAGGCGATCTCCATTACAAAACTATCAGTATCCGTGTAAAAAAGGTTCACACTGCCCCCATACCATGCTTGCATTACACCGTAGTAAAATCTATACATGAGTGTTTTTGACAGTTCGAGTACGGCAAACCCAGCGTATATGGGCTTGTCAAACACAATGCTCTCTTGTTGTAATTTGACCAGGGACAATGTCTCATTGTATATAGTCCTGCATTTAAACGCAAGCTTTGCGATGAGCTTCTTCACCATAAACTTGTCTATACACAAGTTCCATACACTGTTCTTTGCGCTTATTCTCCATAGTTTGCCATACGTAGCATTATTCATTAACTTGTAAAAGTCCTTCTCGAATGCGTTTGTGGCCACCTGATGTTTCTCTGTATTCAATTGGACATAAGGCTTCAGACATGGCTTCTGCAGGAATTGAAGGACCTGGTGAACAGCCTTCAGCCGTAACCCATGACCCAATGCTTGCTTCAAATTAATGTAATGCACGATATAATGAAACTTGCTCTCCAGTGTCGTCATGAGTTTCGTTTGTTTGGACCCCAGGGAACCCTCGTTCACTGGTAAGAATGAAAGATCCATATGCTTTTCGCGAAGAGCGCGAGGGTACTCTACTTCAACCTCCAGTATGTAGCCGACATATCCATCATCCGGCACGCTCATCACATCGATGTTCCTGCTGGTCCATTCGAAACTGCCATATGGGAGCGGCACGGACATTGCCCACCCGTATAAGGGATTGGCGTATACATACTGCAGGTGGATAGATGTCTTGTCGTCATCGTACATGTGTGGTATATGCCTATTGTTGGCAACCACATGCTACTTAATACATTGAGCCACCTCTCAGCGGATATCAGGCTCAATAAACAGGTGCATATCATAGTCGCTAAGCAAGTCTCAGTCCCCCTGTATCTTGCGCTTTATTGCATCAAACTAGAACCTGGGGGCTCTAACGCAGTGCACACATTCGAGACTGTATGTAAGTAGACAGAACCCCNCGCAGTGCACACATTCGAGACTGTATGTAAGTAGACAGAACCCCTGGAAATTCTCGAAGACATCGCACAGAATCAGCACGACTGTCTTCAGGTAAAGCTCTGAATAGTCTCGGAGGGTACAGCAGCAGAACATGTCCTGGACGGTTTGTGCGTGCTAATAGTCCTCGGAACTAACGTTCCCCCCAGTAAGCCTATTATAAATGACTCTATAGCAGGTAACCCCGGCTTGGCAAGCTTCTCCCACGATATAACATAACCGTAGGGCAAGATACCTTTCCGGGTTACCTGCTCTAGCTCGCACTCTACAGTGAAGAAACAAGATGTTGTGTGGAATTCACCGGACGGCAGATTCTCAGTGAGCGTTGCCAGGCTGGCAGACATGAACCTATACATATCAATTAACTGTATAGTGAACATGTCACCCAATATCTTACTGAAGATGATGAGTTTTTCCGCGCTATGCAGTGTAATAAATATGTCCTGGGAATCATAGCCAAGCTGCTAAATTATATAATTGGCATCATACATTAAGTTATGGAAGAGTATCGGCTGTCTCTGGGGGATGCAATGAATGAAGCTTGTTGCAGTTATTACATGACCTCACCTCTATAAATCTGCCGGTAAAATGATCATGGTCATGCACCTTTTGGTTGTTGTTGGTGAACATGCCAGAACAGTCGCAGCAGGTAGTGGCTAGAGCAAAGTCAGCCTTGTTCTCATGCGTTAGTGCTCGCATATGTTCAGACTGACTATATATGTCTTTAACGACGAGACCTATACTAACCACCTCTTCCATGAAGTGTTTCGATGCACCTTCGCTTTTGTAAACTGTCACACCCAGGGGTAGGCTGGCCATCTTATAGGCGGGAATAATGTCGTTATCAACTATAATGTATATGCCAAAAGAATAGGGTTTGTATTTTTGGTACCTATAATTGTAGGACATATCCAGGTTTGGCTGACACATTTGCACAGGCACCAGCATTGCCTCGAAGTCTGCATATGATACAATAAGTACCTTATCGCCGTTCTGGTAATTTTTGAACTTGAGCACAGGCGGCCTGCCGTTCCTGTCCGGCTGCAGCATGTCGGCACGAACAGCAGTATGGTCATTGCAATACCTCCTGTGCTAAGCCAGAGTTGCAGCACCCGTCAGCCTCTTCACACGTGGTCGATAATCATACATCTTGAAACAGTGTTTACAGATAACAACATGTTCAGCGTGTGTTGTCACCTGGAAGCGTACCAGTCGTGAGAAATTTGACACAAACCAGTAGTGCGAGTTCTGGTCCTCCGCTGTGGAGAGCAGCAGCAAATCAAAGTGCTGGGCCAGTTCCACATCTGTCACCCGTATCGGCAATATTTTCATATACCCATCGAGTGCGTATATGTTGTGGCTGACCCCTGGATTAGCTTTCTCAAAAGCCGGTATTAGTCGTATTCTTCTTGTCACGTAAATTGTCGAGGGTATTGGTAGCCATATATATCGATAGGCATGCTGTAGCACGTGCAAGTGTGTTGCAGGCTTATCAGGTATGCTGACTGATAGTGTACTGTAGCTCGTTCAAGAGGCAAGTTCCTAACATTGACAGGTAAATTATCAGTTTTTTATATCCTGCAATATACTGGAGCCCATGCAAGACCGGATGGCGTGCCAGGTATACTTTTTATTGGCCCGCGCTGTCTGATTCGGTGTACTGTAGCCCTTGCAAGGGTTGCAGTCTTCTCCTTGCCAGGTACACTGGGTGGTAACACGTTGGAGCGCATGCAAACGCTCATCTTGCTTGCCAGGCCTGTTACCAGCACGTCCTGTACTTTTTTTTCTCGGAGGTATACTGGAACACATGCAAGTAGTTTTTCCAGGTATACCATTCATACATTCCTTTTTCGACATATATTTCATTATAATGTGTGCACGATGTTCATTTATAAGTATTATTCTGTAGCACACGCTACTATGTTATTGTATCTCTCTTTTGCTTGTGTTTCAATTACACACACACACTCACTGTATTCAACTTTATGTCACACACATATGTAAAGATATTGCTAAAGTGATCGTCGGCAACTGCTTGTGCGTTTTCCCCTTTCTGTATGCTAGATTATAGCATTCTACTTTGTATGATTTAACATGTGTGTTTTCCAATCATACTACCGTATATGTCATAGTCATATCGATGTGCATTTGGTTATTCATGTTTTTCCATCCCACCATCGCACTGTGTGTGTTGGCATCGCACACCGTGTCGTTGGTATCACACTGTAGTGCCCGTCCGTATTTTGTTTTCCCATTGCTGAAGCATTCGCTTCAATTGTCGTCTCCTGCAGCTTCGCAACCTACCTGTTCACTATACCTATGACGTTGCCAATATATATATTTATATTGATAGTGCTGTAGGAATAGTGAGCAGCCGGTTCCTAGTCCGAGGTCCGTCTGCATGGTTATGTCATGCAGATGGTAAACGGGAGGACGTAGCAGCAACTGGTAAGTGTGTATTGTTTCAAAAAAAAATTTCAATAAATTCTTTTTTAAATAATTTCTTACAAATAATAATTATTTTGTTCAATATCCATTATGTATAAATCAAGTGTTATATAAGTATATTAACGTGATACAAATATAGCATCGAAATGTATACCGATTGTATTACAAAAAGTGTTTAATATAATCATCTGAATAACAATAATTAGTTTGTTTATTTTCTACATCTGATAAATTATTTTGTCCTATTAAAGAATAAATATTATTATTATTTTATGTTAGTGGTTGAAGGAACTTGTAAAGGTAACAATTTCTAAAGATATGTGACGAGTTCATGCATCAACATCTTTCAAGTACGCCTGAGAAAATAAAGATCTTAAAGTGTAATAATTTCATATGAATATTTATTAAACCTGAGTTACCGTAGAAGTTAAGCACATACACCAAACAACAAATATAATGCAAACTTGCTTCAATATCCATTACATTAACATAAGACAAATATTAAGTGCTCTTAAAGAATCTTTTTTTTTAAATTATAATTTTATTTTGGAAAAAAACTTGTAAAGAAAACAAGTTATACACCAGCGTATATACTATACAAGTGAAGAGTTTATGGTTCAATATCTTTGAAGTACACCTGAGAAAAAATGTTTAGTGCTATTAAAGAATCATTTATTTTACGCTGGAAGCAACTGTATGTCTAGCCACTCTTCCACCGCGGCACCAACGATACTGTGAAAGTATTTTTAATGAATTCTTACGAGTAATATTAATTAGTTTGTTCAATATAAATTACATAAACCATACATGCATGTATTAAATCTCAGTATTAAGACTGCAAACAGTTATTAATCAATTCATATGAATAATAGGAGACACTGCTCGTAGCCTCGGGTGATTTAATGGCAAGTAGGGTTCATTGCAGGGAGCCATGGTCGTGGTATAATTAAATATGGCCACCATGGAATCATCGTGAAATTTTTTTTTCAGTTTGGAAATGTTAATTTTTTTTTATTTTTGAAATATTAATAAATTTTTAACGTTTTTAAATGTTAATTTTTTTTACTTTTATAAATTATCATTTTAAAAATTTTTGAAAAAATCTTAAAATTATTTTTTAAAAACAAAATGGCTGCCTTTGAAATTGAATGCTAGAGCAGTTGTTTTTGCACTGGCTGCCAATATGGCTGCCATTGCAGTGGAATGTTAATGCATGCTGTTGATGTTTTCTTATCAAGGTTCGGTGGCACCCGGCTCCGTGTCATGGAGCTGTCTTTAAAACAACTAATTCTTACTACTGGAAATTTTTACTTGTACTTTTTAGGACCAGCTAGACTCCAAATTGTTAGATTTATATTACGTTTACTATTTGGTTAGGGTTTATAAGTTATAAACCTCAGTTATGAAACTCAGTTATAAACTGAGAGCTCTGAGAACATAACAAACCTTCAATGAAAAAATCGTCGAATGACTTGCTACCGGTTCTGTTGTAGAATTGGGCAATCATTGGGGGAGCAGCTAATGAACAAAATGCTAATGTTTAAATGTGCATAAGACTTTGGCGTATATCCTGCAAATAATTTGACCAGAGTCGTTTTCATGACCCAATAGTGAATATTCCTAAAAACGGTCACAACTGATAAGGACCTGAAAAGAAGGAACGTGTGTGGCATCGGCTTCTATTGATGAGGGCGTACCCATTCGCTGATTGACCGCGCTAGACTATGGGACGGACTGATTGGCTACTGGGCGATGTCAAGACTTTTGAATTAAAGTGCTGCTGCTCGCGGCTGCAAACGGAGCTGACAACAGCAGAATAGCTACACGTGCTTGCTACTAAAAATATCAGTATAATTTTACTGATTCAAGCAGTGGCGTGTCGCGAACAGTTACAAGGTAAGCTTGCGTTAGCTCTGTGTTATATCCGGTTACTTGCTAGTTTAAATTTCTGCCATTAAAATGTGGTCCCACAGGTGACGCCACAGGACTTTTATAGTGGGTCCCTTGCTTGCTCGATGTGAGTGGTCGAAATGTATTCAGTTTTTCTAGACTGCACAGGGGTAATTTGTTCCCATTGCGTGCACTGGGAGTGTACAGCAGTGAGCAAGCACCAGCTTACTTTGCAACAGTTCACTACACGCCACTGGATTCAAGTGGGGCAGTTTCAACAGATCTGCATGCACTTAGTCCCTCAAAATAATAACCGTTGGAAACACCGCTGAAATATATTGGCAGGAAGATATATACGGCTTCTCTTTTTGCAGTGATGATCTCTTCAGCCGAATGAAATCTACGCCCACGTAGACGGTGCTTTCAAGATGAGAAAGAGGAAGAAATCGCATGATGCGAGGTCTTTGATGATGTGGCAACAATGGGACCTCCAGTTCCTCTTGGACAAGGATGTGCTTCCAGACGCATTCTCGCGTAGCAACAGACAGTACTTGCCACGTCATAGCTCAGCGTCGTCGCGACGAAGTGCACTGCTTGGAAGGCGAAGGCTCTCCACGTAGCAGGCCATGTTCACTGTCGCCCCTAGAGGGATCAATTACATATGAACAATTTCCAAAGAGTTTAAGAACACCTCTACCGTAAACTTGCCTATTCGCCTGTCTTGTCGCGTTTATTTCCTTCCTGGCAATGATGGCGGTTTCCAAGTGGCAGGTAGTCGCTTTACAGCCTATTCTCGTTTCCTTCACACTTTGTGAATCAAACCTTTGGAAAAAATACCCCTGATACGATTGGTTATTTCCTAAATGGCATGCGTTTCATACTTATATCAAGATTAAAATACCTTATTTTTGGTTAACTTAAACTTTTACTTATATTTGTGCATTAATTATAATTAGAGAACCGGAGATTTTTCAAATTCATTTCAGGACAATCTAGACTTAAAACATGAACATTTGACTTTCTTTTCAATCGGATCGTAGTTTGTTAGTCACATCTGGACCAATATGAGCCAATAACTAATCAGCAACCAAAACATGACTCAATCACGTGCTCCCTAATCTGAAGTAAAACTGGAGCACCAGCCAGTGAACAACTAACTGAGGCGCGAGTACACAAAGTACTGTGTAGTCTAGTTTGTTTCTAAATAAATTCGCGATATTTCTGTGTTTCTAATTATAATATCTAATTTATAATATAACATTTAAAAAAAACGGGTAGAAAATAGGTATTTTGGTAATGCCTAGTAAGTAATAGTTCTTATGCAAAATATTATTAATTTGAGAGCTCACACGAATTCGGTGCAGTGTCCCTTTTGTATAATTTTTTAGACTCGGGCTTTGTTTGCATGAGGTGGATGAATATCCTGGAAGTAGAACTTTAGCGGTGCTTCAGAAAAGTTGTAAGTAACCATAAATGGACTAAAGATGTGGATCGCACAGATAACAAAATGGTTTACTCTCTGTTATGTTCCGACTGAGAAAAATCTTATCGTTATCAGCACTACTGATCAGGTCATTGCAAATATTCATGCGATCGTCACTTTTGTGTTGCGTCAGGATGCGTCGCACATCTGGCTGTGTAACACACGACGTGTTCAGGTTATCCGAGACAGAAGTGTGTGGCACGTTCCATGGCTAATCCCTACTGCTGCTGCGAGATCGTCTAGTGTTTGGGTGCGGTTGGCAAGCACCAATGTTGGAACTTTTATCTCGTGGTCAGCTCGATTTGTTCGTGGCCGACCAGCCCACTCATCGTCCTGCATACTCTCTCNCAGCCCACTCATCGTCCTCCATACTCTCTCTCCCCTGCGCAGAGCGTTGGGGCCACTTAAATACAGTACTGCGGCCCTTGATGGCGTAGTCGTACACGTGCTTCATAATCTGAAACGTTTCTCTAGAGGATTTACCTAACTTCTTTGTTGTAACTCGATGTTCGCCCGTTGTTCAAACTGGGACGTTCTCCTGTTCCGTCGCTTTTGTCCGACTACACTTCACCTGCGTCCCGCTTAGATTGCACCGTGTGCACGCAACTGCCCGTGGTGCAACCCACCTATTGTAGTGCACCACACCGACACTATGCGGCCAATCCATGAACTTATGGACCGTCGACTTGTTGTGTGACTGCATAGACTCCGGGTACCAGTTCACGAACTTACTGATAATGTATATTAATTGCAAACATATCGATTATAAAGAAAGCTGCACTTATAATTATGTGTTGAAGATATGATGTTGCAAATAAATAAGCTTGTATGTTTCCACGTGTATTAATTAAAGCGACAAGAAAATTATATGGGGCTTATGTAATTAGCTTCTAATATTTCTTCCAAATCTATAATATTTATTAGTTTAATTTCTTTAAAATGTTATCTTCTAAGGAATATTTACCATACACACACCATATAAATAATCATTTTCTGACATTTCATATTACGAATAACAGTCTTACATAACGTGTCGGTAGAAGTTCTGAACTCACTTGCATACAATGTGTAGCTAACAACCGAGACACGCAACATCCAGCCTCTATGGTCAACGTAAACTTAATATAAAAAGTACCTTAGGTGTGGCGAAAATTTGCCAAAATCGTTCAAATAAGAAATTTTTTATCTTTTTTATAACTCTTTTGACTATTACTGCATTTCTCCGTGTTGCAGGAAACAGTGTATTGGTACCTGGGTGTTAATTAAGTTTCCGTTATACATTTCAGAGTTCTCGAATAGTTCTCACGTTTCAAAGTGAATAAATAGGTTCGGGCAAGTAATTACTGAAGTAATTGATTGCCTTCTTCCATCCCGAGAAAATTTTTCCTTAATTTGCGCTCTCTACGGTTGTCACTTTACTCAACTAGGTGCTTAATTTTGATAAAAGTTCTTTCGCACATTAGTTTTTCGCTTGGCTTATTATGTTATTCGATGCATTGATTGCAATCTGAGTCACCGTCTATTCTTCTTCTCTTTAGAACATTTCGTTCCAAGATTGTTAGACGTTTTAGTTTTTATGCTTCAGCAAATGAATATTCTTTCCCTTGTTTTCTTCGTATCTTTGTATTGATTCAAATAATCAGCCCCCCTCCCCCCTTTTTACGTAGCCAATCATTGTAGTTTTCCACCGGGCAAAATTTTTCCATCTTTTTATAATTTAAGTGTACCGTTCTTAAGCTTATAATATTTTTCTAGATATTTGGTCTAGTCCTAATTCATCACTAAAGAATTAAAACTAATTTCATACCTTTATAAATGACTGCTAGCAAATGTTATTAAAGAAAGTCATTTTCACAAAAATCATACATTTTAAACTCATAACTGCAATACGAGTACTTTCCCTGCCAGTGAAAAAAATACATGCCAAATATACTTGCCACTTCCTAAAAACCTTGTCGTCGCAGTACCAACTTTTTTCCTCTGTATGAGAGTAAGTAATTGATAACTTGGACTCACGTACGTGAATGTTAACAGATCGTCTTTACGACTCCGAAGTTCAGATAATCAGGAAGCACTTTTATTTTTATCTAAAATTTTATTTTAATAGTTAATCTGAAAAAAAAATATATTTTTAACTGCCGTGGCAAAAATTAACAACAATATATCAACAGCTATTTAGCCTTTGTCATCAATTGTATGATTTAATATTTTATAAATCAGAAAATCTGCGTGAGATTAGTTATAAATGTAGAGGTTGCATAAACAGTACTGTGTCGCTGAAATCTTTCGCCATACGACACTTTTTTTTACTACAGTAACTACTTTGTAAGGATAGTTGTAGCGCACATATTTTATCTCAGCCTATATTATTTCAAACGGGTTAAATATGTTCAACACCATAGTAAATTAAATCTCACTAAGACTATCAAATAACCGCTAAAACTGATAATTTGTAAACCATATGTTGAAAGTAACAAGCAGGCTGATGTTTTCCCGAAAAAACTTGATGTCTAAGCATTCTAATCAAATAAATTGCCTCGCAGAAACAGCTACTTATCGCTGGAAGTCCGTACTACAGACTAATAAATGTTAAATTGCCTGGAGGTTTCTTTAATGTGGGCTTACTCGATTGCCTATTGGCTGCGCGAAGCCTTATAAATAAAGTATAGAAAATGTTTTAAGTTTAGCAAAATTATTTGGTAGTTATCAGCGTTGCCGACTGGCCAGTGGGTAACATAGTAATGATTGAAATCACTCAGTTAGTACCAGCCTCAAATCTTGACTTGATGGTTCGCGTTTGTTTTGTATCTCCTCTGAATTTGTATTTAGATTGTTAAGTACCTTTTAGGAAGGCATAAGTGGCTGTGTGGTTACCACACCTGCTCCCCACCACGGCATTACCGATCCGTATTCTCGAGTGTGTGATAATTGGCGGACGTTCCCGTATGTCAAGTGGGTTTTTCTTGCCGTTGTCCTGTTTCCTTCACCACTGCATGCCGTCAGCGCTGCATCCATTGTCAGTGCTCGCCGGGAAAGGCAGTCGAGTCCCTCGGGTAGGGCAGGCTGCTACCACATGATATGTAAGTACACAGGAGTGGAATTACGTGGCTGTTTTTTATGTGCGGGTAACCATTCGCTAATTGGCTATGCGAAGCTCTGAGGAAGGAATTATGCCCGACTGGCAACTGTGTGGCGAATAAGATTCCCTGTTGGATGGGATCCCGTCTAGCAATTAAGTTACCAGGTGCTGATTTGCTATATGCTATTCACGAGAAACTGAGCACTTTTCAAAGTCCTGCTTAATATTTACATGTAGGCAAATTTTGTATTCTTCCACCTTGTGTAAAATTAACATTACCATGGGCCTCACCACTTTTTGCATTCATAGGTCGAGTGAAACTGTAAAATAATTATAAAAGTAAATATTTTAAAAATTGGCTTACCATTGCATTTATATGCATTAAAAAATTAGGAAACCCAATAAATGGTTTCAATATTCACAAATATTAGCCTACCATTTTTAATTCAACGTTAAGACATGGAACTAGTTTCCTTCCGTCGTTACAAACTTTACTGGGCGCGTGCCAGTGAGTTTGCCCGTTAGAATATATGTAGGTTGGAGCAGTGACTTTTCGAGTGGTTGATTTAAAAAGTGCTCTCTTTATTATGAACAGCCTGCAACGGCGTTCTGTCATTTTGCTGGTTACTGACGCCATTTTACTGGCGAATGTGGCTCTATTTCACGGCATAGGCAGCTGTTTCACTTATGTATTCTTAAGCACTCATTACTTTTACAGTGAGTATGAATCTCCTCCCACCTTATTCGTTTCTACCCTAGTAGATAGGATTTACATGCTGATATAATTTTTTTATTTGGTGATCGTTATAAATTTGTGTCGTTATGAGGATAACTTCAAGTTAGTTTTTATTTCTCGTGTTTTATGTTTGACTATCGTACACTGTGTCATTTTCAATCAGATTCAATTTGAAGCTTTTTAAATGCATTGAGATTTCTGGCCCTGTTATTTCCCAGTGGATGACTGTTTGCTCTTTTTTTGGGTAGGTTTATGTTGTCGTTATCCCATCCAGCCTTTTAAAAACCTTCTCCTGGTTAATCTGGACAGGCCACTCAAGACTGTTATTGCAAGATGATTGGCGTGAACATGTGTGATATGCGGAGAAAGAAGTGGTCTAGCTATTCATATTAAGCGAAGTTACAGAATTTTTAATTGCATCAAGTCACGAAATCTTTTACCATAATTTAGTGGATCTATGTATCGCCAGTTAAAAATGATCTGTTTGCCCAAACTGCACAAGGCATGCACCCTACAGTCTATTTCTGATATTTACGAGTGGGAAAAATTTGTCTATCAAAACCCTTGTATTATAACTACTTAGGAAGGAAAATCGCTTTTACTGGCACGGAAATAATTTGTCGTACATGGTACATGAACCAGGGGAAAAGTTATATGAAATTGGGAATNTTCCACCACCATAAATTAATTCGTACACTTAAACCTAGTACATTTATCACAAAAAAAAATTTTTATTGTAATTCTCGCTGTCGTTTGGGCTGCTCGTGGTGGTCACAGTGAACATTTATGAATGTGTGGTAAACAAACGCCACGGTTCCACAGTTCATTTGATGATCAATCAAGTTTGTAGGTGGTTTGGTTTTGATATTATAGACCTTCAAAGATGGGGCATTATTTTATAGTGACCCTGTATTTAAATATTATGTTAAAGTCTTGGGAAATTGACCAATCAGTAGTGACGCCTGAGTTTTGCGAAAAGAGTTCACGCATGTTATACTTCAATCTCTTGTGGTCGGAAAATTTTGCGAATAAAGTTTAAGACAAGCTAGACACCAGACATGTGTAAATTTAAGACATGTTTTCTGTTGGATAGTAGTTTATTAAGGCACGAACTTGAGGACTCAAAGACAATAACAAACCTTCAAGGAAGAATAAACACTTTTTACTAGGATAAAATTGGCCACTCTGATGGGCAACAGTTGACGAACAAAGAGCCAATGCCTGAGTGTGCATAGCACTGTGGGATGTAGCCTAAATGTCACCAAAACCGCAAGATTTTCCTGCCCCACCCTATTCAGCAAATAGCACTGTGAGAATACATCCTTACAATTACTGGGCCAGTCTGAATTAAGTTACTCCGGCATTGAATGTCTGTAATACGTATGCATGCACTTAAGGAAGAAATCAGTCAAAACTATAGCCAATAGTGAAAATGGGTATGAGATAAAGTTGTATTTAAACACAAATAGACGGAAACTCTTTTTGCGAACATTGTGTCTCTTTACTAATTTATAATGATAATAAAATGTTTCTGGAAATATACAGGTATTAACAGTAAAATAAAATTAGGAAATTTTAAACTTATTATTGTGTGCGCGATTATGTCTGTAGTTCAGTTCTTAGCAACAAGATTCTCCATATAAATAGGCTAATTTGAAAAATAATATAATGAATGCTTGTTGTATTCAGTGAAGTAAGGTTTCCTTTATTTATTAATGCAACGAAAATAGGGAGGTTTGTTGGATGTTCACGTGGTTAAATATTGAGAACTGTAGCGTGAACCATGGACACCAGTTCTTCATATTAATTTTGATGACTTGTTTAGGAGATGAAAATCTGCAGTCGAATAAGGAAATTATCTTAAACAAACCATTGATATAAATCCTCTTTCAGCTGCAGAAATTGTTTTTATGAAAGATTAAGTCTATATTGTTCTAAAGGATATAATAACTTGTAATTGTCGCAAAAATAATAAACATATCAAATATGTTAAATACTTGTGATGCAACATATCAGATGACAGAGAAATACAATTTCCGAATATCTGTGTAACAAGCCATAGGCTTTAAAAGTAAACAAGAGAGAAAATGACAAATTAGTAAAATTTTCAATATTCTTATACCGCGGAGATGCGTTCGCCTAATGAAAGAGAGAAATTAAAAGAGTACGCAGTTGAAATGAAATGTAGTAGGTCATAATTATGTGCCCCCTTCATACAATAAATACAACATCGATCTAAGGGAAATAACTGGTTCTAAACGATATGATAGATAAACTAAAGAAAAATATGACAAACCATCTAAGAAAATTGCAGAAATAAATTTACCAGCTATAGAAACAAGATAAAGACCGAAAAATGAAACGAAATTTGGGAATATCTCAAACAACTAGGGTACCGGGATGTTAATGACACCTATTTCACGAGAGAAGAAGAAATATATAGAGTAACTATTTGCGACCGCCGATTGCTGCATTATTTGCAATTCGTAAGTTTCCAATTGTGAACAGGATTGTAGAGATGTGATTCACCCGATGTGGTGCTGCCATCAGGCACATCACATTGGTTCGAGGCACCGGACTATCTAGATTATCAGCACATGTGTGTGTGTTTGCACTCTCTCTCGAAAGAGAGAGAGAGAGAGATGGACAGAGGGAGCTGTTGCTGATTGATTCCCACGTTGCCGGTGTTAGCGGGATTACTCGGGTGTAATAATGGGCCCGCCTCTCCGTATCAGCTCGGGCCAGGGCGGACGCATGTGTACCGATTTCAAATCAGCCATACAGAAAGAGAGAGAGATATATAGATAGACACATGCGCAGAGTTCATCCCGCCGCTCGAGAGACCGGACTTCAAATACCGCAGCAAACGCGACAGAGATTATCGACGGGTGACGCCGAGCTGACGACAAATGCGACAACACGAGAAATTCATTGTAACGCGGGGAAGGTATTACCATAATAAATTCTCATCGAAGTACATTATTTATATCAGTCAGCTTAAAATTTTTTGCCGACAAACATTTCCAAGTAACGTATTATTTTGTTGGGAGTTAATGTTTTGCTAGCTTTCTAAAAAATATGTTATGCTGAATATACATGACTTGGGAACGGAAAAATGCCAGTGACATGTCTTTGAAAATTGTTTGCGCATTTTCCTCTTTTATTGGACGTGTAAAAGAGTGATTGGAGGGGAAAGATTTGGGCGGCTCTTAACAACAAAGTCTTGAGAGCCTATGAGGGTGAAACGAGGTGAGTGTGGAGCATCTCCGTAACGCAAGGGCGGGGGAAACGGTAAATTCCCGAGAAAACTCACCAACCAGTGGCATTGTCCAACACGATTACCACATGCGAAAATCCGGGAGCAACCCTGCCTAGTATAGAGCCCGGTTTGCCTAGGTGGGATGCATGTAGTCTGACCACTACACCACCACGATGCCCTCTTTTCAATGCAATTTATTATTTAATAAAAGTTTTGATTTTTTGGGGACACGCGGTTGACTCAGAGGTTAAGACACTAGTCTCTGACCATTCGGACGCAGAATAGATAAATACACATAAGTGGAATGTCATGGCGATTTCTTTGACACATTTGGAAATGGACTTTGTGACTGATTGGGTATTGCGCGCTGCAAAAGATTCCCTATTGGTAGAGCTGCTACCTGGCAAGTAAGCCACCAGGCTCTGATTGGCGAATGGTAAAGCACGCCATGCTGCCAGCCAGTTGCGCCATGTTGCGGCTGTGTGCGGCTGGAGTTAAGGATAGAAGGAACAGTTTCGTTTCTTTATCCTTAAACATTCTATGACTGGGTTTCGATTACGGTCCCTCGCGGGCGGGAATTCTTCGGACGACGGTTCTTATGTGTAGTGTGTGGTAGTCGCTAACGTATGGAGGTTTTCTCGTGTTACTCACGTTTGCTCGCCCGCCTTAATTTCGCAGCCAATCCACCCCCATCTCATTTTTCATATTTATTCTTAAATCACGGTGGGAGTTCCTGAAGGCGAAAACAATGTGCATACTTACAATTAAGATTTCAATACATTTGTATCTTCCTGTGACAATTCTCTCTCTCTCTCTTCATCACAAAAAAATCAGCTCCGATTTTTTTATCTATTGCTTGATAAGGAAATGAGGCACGTTGGTTTTCATTTTTTAAGAATAACTTTATTAATATTTAAATGTCATACTGCTTCATGTACTACAATATTTAAAATACTACATAAAATAATAGGTTAAATGAACTCTCGCTCGTATTGCAAAGTACCCCTCACGTGGCATATGTCGCTACAATGGAAGAGGCGCGTTGAAACATTTTTTTAATTTGAGTTTTCTGATTGTTTATTGTCTTCAGCCCACGATTAATGAGACAACATATTGCACCTTACACTCTTTACACATTCTTAGTAAATAAAATAACGCAACTCGTGGACACACATAAAACCGAAAATTATTAAGGCATTAAAATTCATAGCATCTAATTTTAGAATCAAATATTATATACATAATTGTTATTAAAATTTGGATTATAGCTTTATCAATAATTTATTATCTTTTTCATATAAATAATCCAATTCGTAACCATTAATGTTTTAGTAAAGAAATAAATAACAACACAAATTACATTATTATTCTTATATATTTTAAATAAGCAAATATATAAGAAGGAAGGCCACAAAATTTTAATTAATTTGGGCGGAAGCATGTCTTGCAATAGGGACATATGCACCATGGATTTGCCTTAAGTGATTTTAACTTTTTTTATATTGAGCATCATTATTCGCTTTTATAACGGTAAAATTATAAATTAATAATCCAGATAAAATTTAAAAATGTTCATATAATAGAGGATCAGTACATATAAACAAAATACATATGTAAGGCACTGCATGGGGCATGTTGCAACATGTCTAGGTAAAAATGCAACATCTTGTTGCAAAGCTCCCCACCACATACATATGGAGAAAATTTAGCCACTGCACACACTAATGAAAACTAGTAAAATAATTATACTATTCACTATTACTAGAATAAATATGCTTTCAGTAAGCCACGACGTTTCGCCTTTATTATTTTAAGTATGGCAGTCCAATAAATGGATTCCATAAAAACTAAAAATTTACTTTCCAGCAGGAAGAACTGATTTTTTCGTGTAACGCAAAGCAGAACAAACAATGACATCAGCGACCAATCACCAACTTTTGCTCCCTAATTGTACATTGTTTCGCTACAGTATTGCGCCATTTGACCCAATACATGCAGAGAAAATTGGACACTGTTGCATCTAGGCCCCTCCAACCCTATTTTTTCACTTGGTCGAGAGTCCTCCAGGGCGAGTCCAAAAACGTAGTACCAGTCACAAACGTGTCAAGTATGTACAAGCTCTTAAAAACTAATTAAATCGCCGAAATACTGTGTTTCTGCAAATTGCTTCCGCTCCAAAAAGTGGCGCACTTCGTATTATAGCCTGGCGCCTTCTCATGACGCGAAGTATTAGGAGCTGTAAGAACAAAACATTATAATATTTGTATGGGTTTCATTCTAGTGCTGTTTCTCCATTTGTGTTATTATCAACAGCCGTTAACTTGTCCAGTGTTTAACCCAAGTTTAGTACGTGAATTTCATACAGAAACATATATTGAAAAGAAAATCACGTGCCTCAGCAATACATTTTTTTTTAAGTACTACTTCTTTTGGCGCTTTGAGGGTAAAAGTTTAGTATGCAACGGAAGTTTCGCGCGCACGGTGTAACGAAATTCGACAGTGAACGTGGTAGGGATATGAACCAACACTGAAATACAAATTGTTGTATTTGCCTAGTAACGCAGGTTAAGAGTATTATTTCTCACACTTAGGTTTTTGAAGTTACACTTATTTTGGCGCGTGTCTTTCTTTGGTCATTTTATTGTTTTCCTACTTACATAAATTATTTGCACACGTAATAAAATTGTATTTCAGTCACGCCAAATAAGTATAACTTCTAACGCGCGTACATAAATACACGCACCCATGTTTTTTTTTCCCAATGCTTTATAAACTTTGCCGTGTATCACTCCATAAGGAACGACATGGCTAATCTCAAAGTCAAAGCATAAAGTCACATGTGAAGAGTTACTGATGGCGGAAAGACCGTTTGCACGAGAAACAATCCGCGGCGTCCTAGGTGGTAGTTCCTAGTGCCAGAACTCCACGGCACACTGGTCGAAAAGCACAAATCTCAGTAACAGTTGGTCAAAAGTCTCTTCAGAGCTTCTTCGTGAGCACAAACACTCAACTTGGAAGGTTTATAATGTCGTATATTGGTTGTCCATTTTCACGCTTTAAAACTTTACGGAGATTTGTCGCGATTTGGAAAAAAAAAGTATAGAGACCAAATCGTTATTTTTTCTCGTTTTGTCTGCACTGAATTACAACAACGAACACGGCACAGGTATGATCGACTCTTGAGTCAGGACCGAAAATTGCGAGAAGAATAGGACGGAAGCCTGAGATTGGCTGGCTTTGAAATTCAAATTTCTTTCACACTAACAAAATACGAAACCTCAAATGATCCAGACGATCGTAAACGCCACACTAGTCAATAATCAAGGTGGCAAGCTGAATGTGGTCCCGTTAGACCGAGTCTCTGTTATGACGTCATGCCTCTGACGCCGGACAGCCTTTTCCTGGAACACTAATTTTTGAAACTATCATAATAATTACGCTCTTGGATTGATCTGATATTTTCATTCCATAGCGAATACAGGAACTCCATAATGCGTATTTTCAAGTTTCCGTAGTGACTATCGGGATGGAATGTATCGGGTATTCTAAGAATTGATTTTACAGCTTGGCATAGTTACATTTTGCCTCTTGTCTATCTGTGTAATTTTGCTATTACATAAAATGATCCAATATTATTTATATAAACATGTAAATATTTTTTAAGCCAGTGACGAGACCTGTATTTGATAAATGTTTATTGAACTTAGTGCGTGTGCAGGTGAAAGCCATATCACAGATCGTACATAATTCACAGGAATTCTAGGATAAAAATAATTTTACAAATTTTTAAAGAAGTTTTATTTTACGTAATCGCACCACTAGTTGCCTAAGGAAAACAATTGAATTATGAAAGCGTATATAAGGTTTTACACGTATCGCAACTATATAGCATTACATATAATAGTTATTATACAGGAAGCGGCAGAAATAACTCCCGAATTTGAACGGCTAATAAAAAATACACAAACGATTCTAGTGAAAATTTTACTAAACCATCTAAAAGAATTATGTTTGCCATTTAGTTTGATTTAATTTTTTTCATTTTCACTTAATCTTTAAACATAATATTTTTGTAATTTTCACTTAATCTTTAAAAATAATATTTTTTTAATTTTCACTTAATTTTTAAACATGATCTTTTTTTAATCTTCACTTTTTAAAAATAATCTCACTCAAATGCCAACCGTTACATGTCTGAAGCCTCACTCTGAAATTACGCATTACGCTTCTCGTCATCTCTTGTGGAATTTCCGCGATTTCGTGTCGGATAGCAACTTTGAGTTCATCGATTGTCGTCGGTTTGTTTTTGTAGACTCTACTATTCAGGTAACCCCAGAGAAAGAAGTCACAGGCGGTAAGATCGGGTGAACGAGCTGGCCACGGGATGTCGCCTCGCAGTGAGATTAAACGCCCTGGACACATTTGTCTTAGGACTGCCGTAGATGCTCTTGCTGTGTGAGCGGTGGCAACATCCTGTTGAAACCATACAGCAGGATTTACACGTTCATTCAGTTTCGGCTCCAGGAAGTTGTGTAGCATCTCTACGTAACGATGAGACGTTACTGTAACTGTTCGTCCTTACTCCTCAACAAAATACGGGCCTGTTATTCCAAATTCTGCTACAGCACACCAAACAGTGACACGTTGGCTATGGAGAGGTCGCTCACGAAGTTGCCGAGGATTATTTTCTGCCCAATATCGAAAATTCTGTTTGTTGACGAATCCTGATAAATGAAAATGTGGTTCGTCACTTGAGAGCACAACTGCGTCTGTTGGAATGTTTTCCAGGATAGCCTGTCAAGATGCAATGCGGTTGGCCCAATCACGTTCACTAAGTTCCTGCACAAACATGATTTTGTACGGATGAAAGTGAAGGTATTGGTGTAAAATTCTTCTCACACTACGATCAGATATTCCCAAGCTGGCAGCGTGCCTACGGGCTGGACGTCTTGGAGATTTGGTAACTGCTTGTTGGAGTAATTGAACGTTTTGTGGAGTTCGAGCGCTGCGAGGTCTACCTGGCGGTGCATTTTTTAAAGCCGAACCTGTGACTCTAAAATTTTTAACCCACAATAGAACTGTTTTCCTGTCAGGGACTGCACCATGCCGACCTATTCCGAAGCACGTAAGAAATAATCTCTGCGTTGTGATTACAGAATCGCCATTTTTAAAATAGGTTTCAAGGACGAACGCACGATGTTCACCACTCCATGCCATTGTGGCGACTGAAATGGCAGCAGTGGTGCTGCACTATGACACAACCCCGGGCCGCCTACCACCACTAACGCCGAGCCCATGGCGATGGCAAATTCGGGAGTTATTTCTGCCGCTCCCTGTAGAATACATAATATTACATTTTATATGATTTTTCTTTAGTTTATAAAGCATAACATTTCGGGTTTTTATGTTATAAAGTCACATGCAGACACTTACGAAAACTTTAGCAATTTTCCATAAATTTGCAACTAAAAGTATATCAAACACGAATTTGAGTATAGTTATAATTAACATAAATGAGATATTGTACTTGCTAAGATTTGGGATGTTATATTGAAATTAAATGCTTATGGAAATTTATACTGAAGAAAGAACTGCTATTTAAATGCAGATTTTATATTTAAAAAAGTAATAGATATGCTGGTGTAATTCACTTCACGAAAATTTGGTAACATCCCTCTAGTGACGTTTCCCCATCAATGGCTTGTTTTGTTTGAAATGTGTAAATAGTTTTTAATTTCTTCACCAATTTCCTCCGGCTATTATACCTTCTTGTTACGTTTGTGGTTTAGTCATGGGATACTGAGCACTCTTCGGTTATTAATAAACGCCTGCCAGTAGAACAAACAAATCAAGTGCAACGTATTCCGTGGGGCTGGTAGAAAATGAGCACAGATGTAATCGGATAAATAAGAGTCTATAAAAGATAAACGACAGTGAAGATTAACATCAAATGATATCGCGAATATTCAGGTCTGAAGTTAGGGGCGTTTTGGTTTCAGTATTTCAAATGACTCCTGCTGAAGTAGGGCCCTTGTGATAGCAAGCCTAAATAAAAAAAAAAATCTTGGCCGTGTTATGCTTAAATAGCCTTGTAATTGTTGCTTTTTGTCATACGTATGAGGTGTGTAATTTTCTCATGTGAACTTAAGTCTGTAAATCCAAAATCCGCAAAAAAAAAAAACTAGGGGAAGTTCGGGAGAAATGCGTTAGTAGGTTGGATGCCCAATCCTGTCTAACTCACAGGGTACTCACCAGGCGCGCGGTCTGAATAGTGGCGTGTGTTCGTATCAGTCGTAGGCGAACGAACCCAGCAGTATCACAAATAACTTTTGTGTTTGTTGGTTAATATTTCACCTAAAATGTATGCAAAATTGTGACGTGCATTATGCTGTTATACTTTTATGTCTGTTGGACGTATGTTTCATACGTAAGAAATTTGAATTGGGCATTTTGGGAGCGCGTGGTGAAACTATGTTCATTGCAGTGAACGAAACTTTTGTCGCAGTTATACTGCTCTAGGCAAGTATTTTATATTCATCTGGATCATCTCTGCTACACAAAAGGAGTGATGCCCTAGAAGGAGGAGCCGCGGTGTCTGAGCGGTTCTGCTTGCCTCCCATCAAGACGAACAGGGTTCAATTCTCGGCAGGGACACTCCCGGATTTTCGCAAGCGGCAATCGTGCTGGACGCTTCCACTGGTTGGCGGGTTTTCTCGGTTATTGACCGTTTTCCCCGCCACGAGAGGCCGGCTGCTTGTCAGATTTCTTCCAGTGTGTTACAATATGTCTCAAGGTTTCTGTCTCGCTATGGGATGTCGTCGGTGTGTGAAGATACTTTCCTAATCGAATGTGCCGGTGGGAATTTTACGACTCTTAACACTGAATATGTAAACAAACAAAAAACCATATCATGCTTATATCATTTAGTTATAAAATCTGCAAGACAAAACAGCGCTTTGAAAAGGAAGGTTTATTGCTATAATACAACTTTCTCTGGGAGTAATTTAAATCCACAAAGTACTTTTGGGTGACTTTCTAAAATTTTCCTTCACCGTAAAACGAAATAAAAACAAAACATCCTTGCCCTTCGTTTGGTGGTGACAGGGCCCTTAACAAAGTGAAACAAGGGGCTGTATTTGGCTCCAAAAAGCTGCAGGGTGTGGAGTGGGTGGCTGGCGGTGTGTTCCGGAGTAGGGAGGAAGGTATTGGTCCAGCTGGAGGTTGTTTACGTGCAGGTTGTTGGAGTGTGTGGGGTAGAGCAGCAGAGCTGAGCCGAGAGCTCCGACCTCCGGCAGGAAACAGGGTCGTACGTTCTCGAAGTGTATCTTCTGGGACTCGTGTGTACGTCGGCAGACATCCCACACTCTCCTTTCTCCTTTCCCCTTACGAACAACGCCCCTCCTCCCTAACACGCTTTCTTACTGCCCTGTAGGAAAGATTTTCCACAACAAACACACACATACATGCATCGTACAACTACGACCTTCTTTCACAGAGAAAAAATACTGGCAACCAATACCACTTCTTTCTTCGCCATTCCGAATTATTTTTTTGTTATCTGCAGGAACTTTTTAACACGTGTGTAAAAGACTTTGTACTGTTAGAGCAAAACTTTTTTTTACTTATCACTAAAGACATGCAAAATTCCCTTTAACATCAAATAACAGAGCATACTTGCTGTTCTATGGTAACTAGAGGCCCGTCATTTGTTCTTTGGATAATTAAATATAGAGAATAAATTATTTATTTATTCTGGGTTACACTTGGTTCTGTTTCTCCATTGTTACCACTTATTCGTTGAATCGGAACCCTTCAGTTGTTAATGTACACTGGCATGCCAAAAGTAATGAGATAGCCTTATATAAAGGCAATATTCGGTGGCACCACCGTACAATTACGTCTTTTGAGTGCCAATAGCTGTGTCATTTGTGCCCTGACATCGCTTGAGTGTGTTCTGGTAATAGCATTGCATTGCAGCCTTTCATGAACGTCACGTATCCCCACAACGATGGCCCAAGTTGTCTTAGAGTTTGTTCGAGGAATATTCTGGAGTTTCAATGACTGCTGTGTACATCTCATTCATCCTAAATGAACCTCATTAAGCATTTATGAAACATGGTAGGGTCGTTCATTAACACCAAAGATCCTGCATCTTCAAATAGCAAGGAACTGCGGGTAGCTATCCAGACACCACAGAAGTTTCTTCCAGTTGTGGAATCGATACCACGACCAGTTGCTGAACTTCGCTGGGTTAAAGAAAAAGCCTACTTGATACTAGACCCGTATCCCGTGACTTTTGGCATGTCAACGTAATTCTAACTGGCCCAATCAAGTGCCACAATGTCTCATAACAAAGACATGGAGACATTTGTCAAAGTAAAACTGCAGGTAGGAACGTAAAGTATTGAAGTATAGAATGCGTGGAAGTCTTTTTCGCAAAAATCAGGTGTGTCTGTTCGATAGTAAGAGATGACGGTTTAGAAGAAAAGTTGGCGGTTTCGTACCAATCAAGGTAATTCCTTCATTTCAGAAATTTTTATTTAGCAATATTTTCTTATATTTACGAAATTGCTTTATCATACCACCAGGCCAGTAAAAATTATGATGCTCTAAAACTGAACATTTATGTTCGGCCTGCAGAAAGCCAAGCCGAAAGAAACCAATTGTACTATTCATCATAAATGAATCAAGAAGCTTAATTGCTTTCGAAAACATGTTAGTCCAAGAAATTTCCGCAATTGTATAGTATCCATTAGTTATAGTCCAATCGGAATTGTACAAAATCCACTAGCGTTTAAAGTTCAAGTCACTTCTAAAACCAAATTTACACTGGGATATCGCTAATAATGATCAAACAAACAACCTTTTTGTAGTTAATACTTGGCAGTTTTGTTCATGGAGAGTTAATAGCCCAAATCCCACCGTGTGTGTTGTCTGCACGGAGAATAACTACGGGATTAAGGTAATGGTTGTAGAATTGTCACCTGCTTTGGGTGTTTATAGTTTACCGTAATTCTCAAACTTTTTCCTTGCGCAAACTTTGCAAATGTAGCGATTAATTAAAAGCGATTAACAGAAGAGACCTGGAATATTCGCGGGCACGTTTGTGGATAAGACGGAAAAAACTCAGAACCTCGTATTTCATATCACAAATGCAAGAGGTTAAAGCTTTATTTGACTTCATCAGGAGAACTATGTACAAACAATAAACAGGCAGAAAAAAAAGGGCATTATCATCGCCTTCCACTGTGACAGCCTGACACCAATGATCTTTTGATGTCTGCTCAAATGTACAAGAAACTGGGAAACCCAAATTTTTAATAATTTAATTCATGAGTTTTCTCCATCTATTCGTTTACCTTGCTACGAAACCATAAGTCGAATTTCGCAAGCCATTATCAACTACCATGTCTCTTTTGACGGTTCTGTGTTCGATGCCGACAGGAAGCAAGTACTCACTAAATTGTTCTAGTTGTCATTTTAGAAATTAATCTTTCTCCAAGGACGCGTGCAAGGGTGATAGGGGGAGATGAAGTGGCTGGAGTCCCTTACAAAAGGTAAAATAAAATAATATAATCGAATTTTGGAAAAATTAAATGAAAATTATATACTGAAAATTGAAATAAAATTTGGTTAGAGTTTCCTCTGAGTATGTACTTCAAATTAAAATATATTTTGCATTGGGTAAAAGTGTTTTCTTTATTGCGCAACGAGCTCACTTTAGAATTCGAGGTTCAGCACCTCTAAAAATAATTAAACTTGTACTCAACTGTTCCCTTCCTCTTTTTGTTTTTGAAGGACGTCATGTAATGGTGAAGCATGCTTTTGGTTGTTATTTCATTCAAATTTTAATGACTATATCAGATTAAGCAGGGGCAACCTTCCATGATAATTTATCTACCCTGGAAGATAAAATTTCCTCGGATACAGTTTCGCTCTTCCACTGCTGTATATCAGACTCTTACAAGATCACTATAACGTACCAACAATAAATTCAATAAATTTAATATAAAAAACAATAATATTGTGCAATTACGACCATGAACACGAATTATTTCATACCCTGTTACATACGATAAGTTCACTCCTATGGCTGAGATCACGGCCACCAATGGACGTTGTGCAGTACAGTAGCTGTGTGGGCAAGGTTTAACATCTCGTCGACCGTGAGGTCATTACAGACGGATCGTGTTGTCCAGAGAAGCTGACTCTGGGAAGGGATCGACCAAGGCCAATAGAAAGGAACAACCCCAGCATTAACCTGGAGCGATTCCGGGAAACCATGAAAAACCGAATTCATGATGGCCAGACCGGGATTCGGACCCAGGTCCTCCTGAAGGTGAGTCAAATGGTTTGCCACTTCACCACCTCGCTCAGTTTTTTTATTTAAGTTAGTGTGTCTGGTGAAGCATGGACCACGTTGCCAAGTGAGGATACATAGACAAACAGAACTGTCATTCCTGCTGTGACGGATGTAGGTAATTTATTTTATAGCTTGGCGTGAATGCTAGTAAATATTTAAGAACCTCGTTGAGTCAAAATAACTTTTTGTTGAGGCATATTTCACAGTATTAAAACTAAACTGTGTTGTTTATAGTCGGTCGCGTGATGTGAAACGCCAGCCCTGCTTTGCCAATTAACCTAGATTTGGTGGGAATAGAATAATACCGGTGGGAAATGGATGGAAAACCGTTCCACGGTGTAGTATATCAGGACGAAATCTATAACAAAATGATATTCAGTCATGCTTAGAAATGTTTTGTTGGAATAAACATCGAATGAAGGAGAATTTTGATGTAAACATTTACAAAGACGTGAAAAAAATCCTGGATTCCTTTGTGGGTACAAGCTAGACTTAAAACACTTTACGTTTGTGTTACTTTTGTTAATGGCTCGCGACTTATTTGACATCATCTGAAGGAGTGAGATGATGATAAATACGCAACAAAAAGTAAGCACAATAGTCGTATTCCACTGTGCCAGAAAGGGGGCAATGAGCAGCGAATAGTTGCTTGTGTTTGTTCGAAATGTGGAGTCTTGCTTGCACGCCTTGAAAATCGACCACATTTCCATTCTATGGTGATACCTCACGGTTCTGTGTATAACCTAACCTCCATTGGTTACTATTTCAAAATAGCATAGGCATATTTGAAGAATGCAGCTCATAACTAATCATCCATGTTACGGTACATACTGTTACATGCTATTCGCGATAAAAATGAGCACTTTTGAAAGCTCTGCTGAAGATCTACTTGTATACACATTGCGTACTCTTCCACAATATGTAAAGTTAACATTTCCGTGAGTTTCGTCACTTTATTCATGCGTCAGTCAAGTGAAATGGACAAATTATTAGAAAAGTAAATATTTTACAAATTTGCTCATTCTTACACTTTTATAATCATTTGAAAAAGCAGAAAGTTAAACAAATAATTTCAGTATTCACAAACCTTTACCTAATTCTTCTTAATAATACGTTAAAATATGGTAATCCTTTCGCTCCATCGTTACCAACTTTACTGGCCGCGTACCAGTCAACGTGCCAGTAAAAATTTTAGCAAGTAGCGACAGTGAAATTTTTCAAAAGCGATTTATAAAGTGCTGAAATAACCGTGAACAAACTATATGGATCCTTCAAAATTAAGTCGGCAGAGAATTAAATACAGTAGTTCTTAAAACATGACGCAATACAAGTGTGATGTTAACATTTTTGACCATTACAGGTAGTATTTCTTGTTTTATAGACATTTGAGAACGAATTAGCAGATTAGTAGTACGTTTACGCTGCTAATGATACCAAGTATTTACTTCTATGGCAAAGAATAAGGTGATCAGGCTCATTAGAATGTTGATTTTTACATATGGCAGGAGAATATAAAATGTGATAAAAGTAGATCCTAAGCAGGGCTTCCAAAGATATTAGTTACCAGTTAGTAGCTTATAGAGTCCATCCGTGAGATTTTTTCATACTTTTTAAATCAAACCTTTGAAAAATCATCCGATGAGTGAGGTGTTTGGTTGTTCCCTAAATACGTCACGAATCAGAAGCGTCTTATGTTTATCATAAAAATACATTATTTTTAATTAAAATAACATTTTACTTATATCTTATCTATAAATTATAATATTTTATATCTAATTAATATGAATAACAACAGGGGGAAAATAGGTGTGTTGGTAATGCCTAGTAAGAAATAGTTCAAATGCTAAAATATAATTGCACTGAGTGCTCATGAATGCAGTGCGCTGTCCTTTTGGTGTAATTTTGTAGACTCTAGGTAGAGCTTTCGCTGGACTTGAGAAAAGTTGGAAATAACCGCGAATGTAGTGTAGCTAGTTTCATCCTTGGCGAGGCAGCAAGGCATAACATCCTTAATCCATGTATTGTTCGTTGTTAACTTGCAGTCGTCAAGAGCCCCTTATTAAAAGTTTATCTGACAACTAAAAATAATTAAATTACGTACTAGTTAGAAGTGTAGTCTACGTTCGGGCGACTTCGTAAATTTTTTTATTGCGTGTTTTTAATGTTTGGCTAGACTTCAGGAACTTGTAGTTTCTTTTACGTTTGCGATAGGGTAACGGGTTTTAATTCTGCCTGGAGTATTAATGAACTAGTAATAAACATACCTGAGTTGAATTATCGCATCGAATGAAACATGTTCAACACAAAAAATTGATGATACAGAGGCGTATTAATTAGTAAAGAAGTGCGCATAGAAGTCTTGTAAGCATATAAAGTCGTAGAATATTCGTGTTGTATTGAAAAAAGAAACATCCCTAGGAAATATGTGCCCAGAATCATTTATGAAGTTAAGTTAGGGGACAAATCAAAAGCAATATGGTGGGCTGTGTATACAATCAATGTAATATTTTTGATGACAGCACACCGTTCAGCCCGTTGTTGTTCACACTGTGAACTTATTTGGAAATGCAACAAAAAGTTACCGATATAACTAATGAACCTACTTTTCTCTCTAAGGGATGCAAATAATTTTGATCAAGTTCCTAAAAGGTCAAATGATATATTGGTCTTGACGTTTGGTTGACAGCGATATCGTTAGAGATGGAACCAGAAGAAAGAGCAATACTTGAGTGACAATTACATACTATACACAAGTGCCTTACCGGGACTCAAACTCATAACGCCTAATGCCGTAAGCTGGCGTGCAAACAACCGCATAAAGGAGACAGATGTCGCAGAATAAACTTCACTTGTATTCAGTCTTACGTTTTGTTAAATTGGGTTTAGCAAGCTCAGATATTTACAGGAATTGGTGGAACTAGGTTGACTGGATCCCAAGATATGATATAATATATATTTATTTTCTCATTTGACGCAACCGTAAGTAAAAGCCTAAAAAATTGCTCTGTATGTGCATTTGTGATGCTTGTAATCGATATTGTCAGCAGACAAATATTTGTTTTGATTTTTCTCACATTATTAAATATATATATATGACAAACTTAGCTATCTTAATAAATCTTACTGCAGAAATTTTACAAGAAAAATGTAGTTGTGACCTCTTTAAATTACTTTAAATTACACGTCCTGCAGTAGTAATTTTGCGGAAAATTTGGTGGGAATAAGTTGATTTGTTCTCGACATATGGAATAAATGTTAAATTTTGTCACCTGGCACTATCTTACAAGAATGCTTTAAGCATATTTGATGCATGTGATGGAAACTCTCAGCATACAAACTTTACCTGAATTTGGTTGAATTGTTATATATATATATATATATATATATATATATATATATNCAGCTAGATCGGTTACTGCTGCTACAATAGCAGGTTATCAAGATTTAAGTGAGTTTGAACGTGGTGTTATAGTCGACGCACGAGTGATGGGACATAGCATCTCCGTGGTAGCGATAATATTTGGATGTTCGCGTACGACCATTTCACGAGTGTACCGTGAATATCGGGAATCCGGTAACACATCACATCTTCGATATCGCTGTGGCCGGAAAAAGATCGTGAAAGAACGGGACAAACGACAACTGACGAGAATAATTAAACGTGACAGACGTGCAAACCTTTCTCAAATTGGCGCAGATTGGATTTGTGGACTGTCCTGCAGGATCCATGGTGTGAATTGCCTCCTGCATACCTTCGGACATTAGTCGAATCCATGCCACGTCGTCTTGCGGCACGTCTACGTGCTCGGGGGCCCTACACGATATTAGACAGGTGTACCAGTTTTTTTGGTTCTTCAGTATATATTTATTTATTACAAACTTAAATCAAAATTATCTATAATTATAGCAGCTATATTATAAATAATGCGAGACAAACATAAAACGAGTAAGTTTACGTGGTCTACTGTAGCACTACTTGTGTACGAAATCCAGTGGGTATCAGTTGATTGGTTCCCGACATATGGCATAACAGCTACATGTATGATGTGGTGCTATTTTCATTTATAGAGAGCAATACAGTTACGTATATGCTATGTTTTTCATAGATACTGCTAGATATTAAGTTCGGTTGAAATTGTTTGCGACATATGGCATACTAACCGAAATTATTTACATGACTGTTATTTAAAAATATTTGACTACTTCCTAAAGTCATATAAATTTCGTTGTACTTCAAAATAACAACTTATTGCCTGAAGTTTGTGGGTATAAATTAGTGTTTATATATTATATACGACTCAGAAAGATGAATTTTTCATGTGGTACTATCCTCCAAAAGGATGGTTAAATGAGTTTATGAATTAGGTCTAGTTCATCTGATGTTTGCATAAATACAGCCAGCATACAAAGAGTTGAAATTGATAACATTTCTTCATAGATATACCATAATATACTTAAATATCTATATGGCCACCTTTTTGAAAAAAATGTATGACCTTCCTAAGACGTACCCAATATAATTATATGGCCTACCACAGTACTATATTTCTATCAACTGAGGTAGAAACAGCTTGATTGTTGCCCGAGGTATAGCCTAACAAAACTGGATTTATTCATATGACACTAAATTACAAAATGGTGGACAAAAGAAGCTTTGTGTGCACGCATTCGATTGTTGTAATAGATACTGCTGTCACACAAATTTAAATAGAAACTGGTTTCGTTATGTCGTATATACGGCATACTAAATAAAATATTTACATTGCCACTATTTTTAAATAAATATTTGTTGGTTCCGCTAGAATTTTGTTTACTTACATGGCCCACTGCAGTACTACAAATATGTTAATTTTGGTAGAAATCGTTTGATTATTTCCCGATATATAATAAAATGTTTTAATTCATGTGGCAATATCTCATAAAATGACATGTGTGGATACATTCGATTATTTTAAAAATACTGCCAGAATACAAAGTAAGATTGAAATTGGGCATATGGTCTTGTAGATATAAATTACAAGTAAAAATATTAATTTTGCTACCATTTCAAAAATAAGTGCTTGGTCTACTTAAAAAAATGTGAATTTATATGGCCTACTGGTATTATTGCTAGGAGTAGGTTGATTGTTTCCCGAGATACGGCAAAACTTTATTTATTCGTGTTGTCGACCTTACAAAATGGTGGATAAAAGTGTCCCTTGGTAGACATATTTGATGGCTGCAATATATACTGCCAGCATACGAACTTACATTGAAATTTGCTACATGGTTATGTACATATAGCATTATAATCTTAAATGTTTTTATTGCCACCATTATGAAAATAAATGTCTGACCCACTCAAACACGTAAAGATAACGTAGTATTGCTTGAGTGCCGAACTTGTCAGGAATCAGTTGATTATTTGCCAAAATATGATATAAAATCCTAATTTTTTTATATAATTTTACAAAATGACGGACAAAAGAGTTTGCGTGTTTACACATGCGATGCTTGAAAGAGATAGTGTCAGCATAAAATGTTTGGTCGGAATTAATCGAATGGTATGGTCGATTTAGCAAATGAACTAAAAATATTGATGTAACGGCTATTTCAAAAATAAGGGCTTGACAAATCTAAATTGCATATTCATACATGGCCTACAATAGTATTGCATATATGTAAAATTTAGCAGCAATTGGTAGCGTAATTCCCAAGATATAACATAAAAGCTTTATTTTTTCATGTTGCGCTGTCTTCCGAAATGGCGGAATAGTTACATTACCGCCTTCTTAATTCAACTCTGACATCGTGCACAATCAACGTACATATTTGGTTTGAAACCGTTCAATTGTCACCGAGATAAAGTTTAATGTACCAAATTTTAAATTTGCCACCATTTTGAAAATGTGTACCCAGCTTTATAGAAAACAAAGTCGGATATGTTACTTAATACATTTGAATAGATTTTGGTGACATTAGGTTTGCTAGTTTAAAATTATAAAAAATGATGGGGGGAGGGCATACGTAACGAAAATTTAAAAGTGACATTCGGGTGATTGCATAAACCTATCTTTTCTCTGGAATGTAGGCTAAAATTAGAATCTAAAACAGAACGTTTAAATATAGAGTTCTCCAATGATAGTAATATCAACAAATATATATACCAATATAACAAATGAGGTAATTTCCTCTACGTGAATACAAGTAATTTGGATGAAATTCTTAGCGGCTTAGATGGTACGCTGGCCTTGACATATAGTTGACAGCAATATCATTAGAGATTTAACAAGAAACATATGAAACACATGTGAAAATTACAAATACACAAGTGCCTCACCCAGAACTCGAACCCAGAAACACTCGTACAGTGAGCGGGCGTGCAACTAACTGCATCTCATAAATAACAGACAAAATGTTGTGTATTAGCACAGTCGATATTTGGCATGGATACGTATATGGTCCACAGTACTACTGCTTGTTTGCTAAGTTTGGTAGTAATGTGACTATTATTTCCTAATATATAATACAAAAATGTTATGTATTCATGTAGTGCTATCTTTCAAAATTTCTGATAGGGACGGTTTTCTACTCTTATATATGATGCTAGTAATAAGTGTATCGAGTATGCCAAATTCGATCGAATTTCGTCAAATAGTATCGTAAATACAGCAAAACAATCTGAACCATTTGTACGACCGCCATTTTGAAAACATGACCTACCATATTAATACTGGTATGCCATGTTTGGCGAGAATCGGATAAGTAGTTTCCGAGCTATAATGTAAACCCTCAATTTTTAATGTAGTGCTATTTTCCAAAATTGCGGACCAATAACAATATGTCTTTCAATATGCAATGTTTATTGCCGACCTCCCGTGGCGCAGTTGGTTGGTGAACTGCCAGTTTGCGGTGTGGGAGGTTCTTGGTTCGAATCCCAGTTAAAGCATGGGCGTTAGTTTAAGTTAGGTCGTAAGTTAGTGTGTAAGCCGTCCCCTGATAAGCCTTCAAGCATAACACCAGGGGACATTAATAGGGACTTTCAAATTCCAATTCAATGCTTATATGACGCAATATCATACAACATTAGGTTTACGGTCTGTTTAATTATTCCCAATATGACATAGCACCATAAATATTTTTATTTTGAAAATAAGCATACGGTATGATTTCAAACTATAAAAGTCGGATATCTTTACTAAGAGCTATATGTACACCAAATTTGGTGAAATCATGTTAATGGAATAAAAAATTCGCAGGTAAGAGATGAGGGAGCGGCCACACAAATACATACACAAACACACAGTTGCACAGAAAATAAAGTGATCTCATAAGCATATTTTACTTTAAGAGTTTAGGTTAAAATGTGGTAAATGTTCGAAAATTAATTTTCTAGTCTGAATTTCGGTCGCTGCCGCCTTGAACCCATCAAATAGAGGCTCGCCAAATTCGTTTTGCTATTTGCTAAATCCAAAATTTATGCATTTTGACTTTTTCCAATGAAGACGGGCAGTTTTTTGGCGCCCCTAAGATGGCCGTTAAGCCAATAATACAAGATCAGAGATATAATGAATAATATTACGTAGCACGGTCAAATATTTAAATGGTTTTGATAAAATATAGGAGTTAATTCAACTATGACTACGTTCATAAATATACACGAATGTGAAGTATAATATTTGGCCTAAATAAAATGAATATTTGGCATACATGCACCGATTACAGAACCTTTATTTAAATTTTCCTGTACTAATGAGTTTAGTTTAGGGGCCTGCCAACCTGGCGCGTGAACTTCTTTGTAGAGTGTTTGAGAAACACGTTTTTTCACGAAACTATTAAACATGTTTTAATGTTCTGATCTAAGGAAGGAAAACAACCTTTAAACGACGCCTGTTGAGTGCTTTTTCAAGAAGTCGCGTACTTTAAAAACACAATTTCAAGATAGTACGAAATTGCTAAACTGCTTTTACAAAGCTCTGTGTCCTAAAATAGAGGCTTAATATACATTTACAACTACACGAGGGTCCTGCAATGAACCTAACTACAAACTTTCATCCAATAAAATGATAGGGTCACCGCTGAAAGTCCCGTAGGTACCTGCAGCAGTGGCGATTGCGTACGTGATGCGCACGGGAGTGTCACCCTTATCGCTCCTGCCTTTCTCGGCCTCAAACGCGGACAGAGTCGTTGAAAATACAGAAACAGTAATCCCATACGCCCTTAATGTTTTAGTGCACCACGCGGTGTCTCACAGTCGTGGTCCAAATGAAACACGCAGAAGTTAACGGGCAATAGAATGGCAGATTATACAGACGCTCGTCTCCTCCTTACACACTGGTACAATGGCCACCCAAGTGGTGTTACAACATGATGATAGGTCACCCGCCAATCAGCATCCGGTATCCGACCTGCCGGACACCAGCCGAACCAATAGGAAACCGTCCATAAGGCGGTAGACCCGATAATGCAAGTTAAAGCTTCAAGGACAATGTGCGCATACATAAAAAGACGACCGGCGTTGTTGCTTCTGTATTTTATCTGTTCTGTAACGCCGCGGGGCGGAGAGGTTTTTTGAATACGGCAGTAGGGAGAGTGGCGAATTACACTAGCGTTCCCCTATCTTATCGGGAATGTGACGTCAGAAACACAGCGCGTAATCCGCAGGGGGTAACTATACGATTCCCGCCACACGTAGTGTACCCACTAGTAAAGGCGGTCCACGGTTAAAACTTCCAGGAATAAACCCGAGAATGACTCGGACTAGAGCCAGGGCTACGCCACTAGCAACATTTCTTTGCGTTTGAATACCAAAAACACACTTTAACGTTTCCATTTATTCTTCTTCAAAATACATCACAACATATGAAAAATAAAATTTTATAAAATATTATTTCTTAATTAAATGCCTAAATATATGTAACAGATTGAGTAAACACCGATAGAAGATAAGTTACAACTATTTCACTGCAAATCAGTTATGATGTGTTCGCCTGTTTGTCGTTTATGGTGTATTTTTGAAAGCTTCGTTTTGGATCTATATTTCTGCTTCTTTTGTATCATTCCACCATACGTAAAGTAAGCATCGCTAGTGACACCCAATCAGTTTATCCATGTGTCAATTAATTGAAACTGTATAACATTACCAGCATAATTGCTCACATAAAGACGAAACTCGTATATACACTGGAGAGCCAGAAAAACTAGTATAGGCGTGCGTATGCAAATAACAGAGGTATGGAATCAATCAGAGTAACGCGATGCGGTCGGCAGCGCCTATATAAGACAACAAGCGTCTGGCAAAGTTGCTAAATCGGTTACTGCTAATACACTGGCAGGTTATCAAGATTTAAGTGAGTTTTAACGTGGTGTTATAGTCGGCGCACGTGAGATGGGACATAGCATCTCCAAGGTAGCGTTACAATTTGGATTTTCGCGTATTACCATTTCACAAGTGTACCGTGAATATCGGGAATCCGGTAAAACATCAAATCTTCGACATCGCTGCAGCCAGAAAAAAATCGTGAACGGACGGGACAAACGACGACTGACGAGAATTATTAAACGTGACAGACGGGCAACCCTTTCTCAATTTGGCGCAGATTTCAATGCTGGGGCATCAATAAGTGCCAGCGTGCAAACTATTCAACGGACCATCATTGATATGGGCTTTCGGAGCCGAAGGACTGTTGATGACTGGAAACACGTTGCCTGGTCTGACGAGTCTCGGTTCCATTTGTATCGGGTGGATGGACGTCTACGGATATGGAGACATCCCCATGAATCCATGGACCCTACACGTCAACAGGGGACTGCTCAAGCTGGTGGAGGCTCTGTCATGGTATGGGGCGTGTGCAGTTGGCGTGAAATGGGACCCCTGATACGTGTAGATACGACTCTAACAGGTGACAGATACGTAAGCATTCTGCCCGATCACCTGCACCCTTTCTTTTCCATTGTGCATTTCGACGGACGTGGACAATTCCAGCATGACAATGCGACACCCCACACGTCGAGAGTTGCTACCGAGTGGCTCCAGAAACACTCTTCTGACTTTATACACTTCCATTGGCCACCTAAATCACCAGACATGAACATTATTGAGCATATCTGGGATGCCTTGCAACGTGCTGTTCAGTAGAGATCTTCACCGTCTAGCACTCCTATGGATTTGTGGACTGCCCTGCAGGATTCATGGTGTGAATTGCCTTCTACATACCTTCAGACATTAGTCGAGTTCATGCCACTTCGTCTTGCGGCACTTATGCGTTCTCGCGGGGGCCCTACACAATATTAGGCAGCTGTATCAGTTTTTTCAGCTCATCAGTGTATATATACCGTATATACAGGTCGTATGAGACCGACTCGTACAAGCGTCGTAAAACATAATACAACTTAGCCTAAAATGATTACTGAGATAGGTACACACCCTTAATACAAGACGTTTGGGAGTGCTTTTATGAACATAAATAAGATACTACGCGATATTAATTAAATTTTGGAATAGCATTTATGTGAACTAAGTTGTTAAATGAGCGTATTTTTGTTTGGTTATATCATTCCTGAAACATGAATTATATTAGGCGTGGCATCAGTGTATTGTTCGAAAATTTGTAACCATCCATTTCAGTCGATATTTTTCGACGAATCAATAACGAACATATTCTGGTTAACAAAAAGGTGACTTTGGTGTAACGCACTCACACCATAGGTTCTCTTTGAAATTCCTCGAAGCGGGTTGTCTACCACGCTGGTGCAGTACAAAATTACCTAGTTTTATGCATTAGAAGTATCGATAATCCAACCATTGAAAGTAACGACCTCTAAATATCTACATTTTTTTAAAACCCTTTCTATACTCTTTCTCCAAGTAGGATTTTATTCCAGGCAAAGTATTGCCATTATCGTAAAAAAAAAACCACTCGGTGTCATAACATTCTGTAACATATAGCAGTAGTGACGCTTAAACACACCGCATCGCCATCGATATTTCGAGATATCGGACAACCCGGTCAGAAAAACTTAGCGTTATCACGAACGCGGTTCACTACTAACAGGTTGCCGTACTTCGCTCGCGGAAAATCGAGTATTTTTGAATACCCTGATTTTATTCATTTTTGTGTTCTTCCACCACGTTAAATTAACTTCTCCAAGTCAGTATCGACAGGTCAATTCAGTTACCCTGTGGTACTGTTAACAACAATGTTATTTGCACCATTTGTAACGTTAACACGTTGAGTTCCTTTTCCAAATTCTATGCTATCACTGTGTAATATTGCACGTTTGTGAGTACATCAAAACTCTTTCAGGACCACATAAATTAACGATTTCAGGCGTTAAAAATACGTAAAATTTTGATCCATGCTCTACCTATGCTCTCTGACTCTCTCACACACACACACACTCTCTCTCTCTCACACTCTCTCTCTACCCTCTGCTCTCCTCCCCAAATATATGTATTATTTAAGACGTTGCAACGAACAAATCGTTTGTTCAGAACTATACAAATATCAGAACAACGCATTTTCCTTTGTCAGAACCCATAAAAAGTGGTTTGTGTTTGAAGGTTTTTGGCTTCAGCTGTTTATGATAGCTTCCAAACAAAAGAGTGACTTATGTTACTCTAAGCTAATTTTTCTGCGTGTAGGGTATAAAATTAAACCAATTTTCAGTGTAACGCCCAGTATATCGGCCATTATGATTTAAACTATTCAAGTATTCTCGCAAGCATAAATTTGAGTTGAATGTTGCGATCATGCGATTTTTGATGTGCGCTGTACTTGTATCGAGCGCGCTTCTCGCAACTAGTGTGAAACGCGTTGTGTACTTGTCGACGTTTGAATTAACTACACTTAACAATATTTCTAAAAAAGTTACTAAAGTGTGAAGTGTTTAACCTAAACGTAGCACGGAACTAATACTAATACCAACATTCAGGCTGTAAAAAAAAGGAATGTTTAGCGTCACCTCTAGAAGTAAATGGGAACTAACCTATGCATTGACAACTTCATGAACAAATGTGGGAACACTACCATGGATATATGGCAAAAAAAACTTTACCATTTGCACTTTCTTATTATACACATTTACAGGTGTGGTAAATTTGCGAACTTTTTATTTTATGTATTTATAAAGGGAGGAGCAGAGACTTTCACAAATCACATTACCCACAACTAAGTCACACGAGACTCTGGGTAGTCATACTTTGTTGTACGCAGTACAGCTATTGAGGTATATTCCCGTCATATAAAGTGATCAAAATCACAATTTTATTTCAATCAACACTTAATGTACACAAGTAGAATAAAAAATCGAGTTAGGACTGCGTGATGGGGTTGGAGATGGAGGCGAGACGAGATCCGTTAACTGCGCCCAGCGCGAAGCTACACAGTATTTGAGAATACAGAGGCGAAATAGCAGCTTATCACTCTAAATTCAGCTAAACACGCAAACAAAATGGCGTCACTGGCTAGCCGCATGTCGGGATGCCGTTCGCCAATTATAACAAGGTATCTTACTTGTCAGCCGGCAGCCTAGTCCATAGGGAACCTTTGGCAGCACGCAGTAGCCAATTAGACACAATACCCGTTCCCAGAGCCTCGCACAGCCACTCAGAGAATGGGTACACCCAATTCAAAGCAGCCTTGACACAATTTAGTCTCTGTATAATGATCTGCTCTGTGGCAAAGTCACTAAAAATATATCAAAATCGAATGTAATCGAAGGATACAACAGAAATGAGAAATTTAAAGATATAATTTCAGACGTTTTATTTTAGTCCATTCAAACGTAGTTACACAGTTGTGTGTATAACCCACACGAAGGCAATTTTTGGCCGGTACTGCCCACTAAGGATCAGTGCTAAGTAGTCTTATGGAAAACTGGTTCTTAGAGACACATGTTTTTCACTCAAAGATTCCACGACTGGTTGTGCTTCAAAGCACTTTAGTTCTGATTCACTTCCGTGATTGGTTTAAAGAATCACGCGTCCTAGGTATCTGCCCGCAATTCACTGTCGGTATCGGTATTCGTGTGACTTCTTTATGACTGGCTCAGTCAGATAAGAAAATGTCCTCTCAAGAGGACTCGCTGCCAATAACCAAAGGAAAGTTGCAGATTGTGCAGGTAGGATAGTGTACGTAAATCATTTCGCGGAAAACAGGTATCCCTACTGATTCGTAAACCCTGCTTCTGATCTAAGATATAAATGGTCCTTATATCAAAAGTAGAACATAAAGTCTACAAGCTCATTCGTTAACACATACTGTGTCGTGTTAATGTACAGAGAGAGAAAAAAATAGCTATTTATTCACATTACTTGAAATCATGAAATTGATCGGTTATGAAAGTGTTTAAAAAATACGTTAAAAATTGTTGTTTTACGTCACACGATTACTAAGAGAGAGAATGAAGATGACACTGTCTCGTAACTGCAGTGGGCGTTGAAACCTCTGAAAATCTCGCCGCTCACTTGATGAGTCATGCAACAGGATTGGTAAAACCAGGCCCACACGTTACCTAATTCTTTCTAACTTCTGTTACACATATGGGCACAACAGAAGGCTTAATAGTTTCAACAGTAGAAGAGAAGAAATGACTCATCATTCCATAGCCACACGTTACCTTAAGAGCTATAAGAAAATTGTAAATGGAAATAAAAACAATTCTCAAATGGCATACAGTCCTCAGTTAGTAAGGGAGCAAATACAATCAAGTATAATCTGTAGGACCTCTTTGGTACATCCAAACATTTTGAAGAATGTTTTATTTTTCTGAAGGTTGCATTAATTTAAGTTTCTGAATACGAGTACTATTAATGTATGAAGAATTAGGAACGGAACTACTGATGCATGGAAAACCAGGTATTCACATATTCGGTACGACAGACATTCAGGCCACCAATTAAATCATTAGCAATGTTTTTACATATTTTACTTTAATAACCATAATAATCAATATTGTACTTTCCGTAATTATACAAACTTCTAAGGATAGAAGGCCAAAAGTATCACTATATTGAAAATAGGGCTTTTATGTGTATCTGTTATAATTACTTATGATACACAGCTTCAATTATCTACTTCAAAAACCAATCGATTTGATTAGCAAACAACCACAACAATTTGACTGTACTGTGCAGCTACTTGCGTATTATTGTTTTCATACAAATATGTTGTAGAAAGAAACGTTTTCTAACAACAACGTAATTTATAAACTGCTTTATTATATCACACAAAACAATTTAGAACATTTCTTTACACGGTGGAGTATTGAAATTTGCAGCCTTAAACTATCAGCGCGAATCGCGCATCAATCCACTGAGATATAAATAATTACCTATTGCTAACAAATATTTTGTACAAATCCACAGTTCTCACGTAATTTTTAAACCTCTCTCTGTTTATTGTTTTATCATGACAGTGTGAATTTTTAAAATGTTGACCGTTAATAACGTATGCACTACGTTTTATTTTGTAAAAAAAAAGCTCTACAGGACCCGTATTCGTTTCATAAACGGACATATATTGCTTGAGGTTGAAACTCCGGTGTCCATCATTTTTCTGTCATACATCCATGGTTATACCAGAAATTTAGAACATGTTCTATTATCGTTTTGGACATGCCAATAGGTACGAAAACTTTTATACCTGGAGCCAGACGTCTCCAAAAAGGGATGAATTGTAACGTACACAGGAGCAGAAACTGTGTATGAAAACTGCAACGGAAGTGGCTATCGTATATAGCCGGCTGAAAAGGTATTAGTACCCCAAACGTGACGTATTTCTGCACGGCGAGAAAATACTCTTGATTTGTAACGTAGGCCAACTGGACTAACACCTGGAAGTCATTGCACATTTATCGGAAATCCAGACAAGCTAATATGTAAGTCACCCACATCCACCACTGCAGGAATTGTAGTGCCTGATGTTATGGTGTGATCAGGCCTTAGCTGAACTGCTTGCCTGATCACACCTTCAAACATTAAAACTGGAAACGAGCGGGATTGCAACGCCACCGTTTGGTCGTCGATCCTTGCGTAAGAAGACAGTTGCAGAAATCCCCTCCACCGGTCACTGAGCGGGGCCGCAGAACCACGCGCTTGATATAGGCCGGCGTAACACCCGGAACAGCGTCTTTCGTCTTTTGTCCTTTGGGCGTCGACCCGACCAGCGTGGTTCTATGGCCCCGCTCAGTGACCGGTGGAGGGGATTTCTGCAACTGTCTTCTTTCGCAAGGATCGATGACCAAATGGTGGCGTTGCAATCCCGCTCGTTTCCAGGTTTAATGTTTGAAGGTGTGATCAGGCAAGCCGTTCAGCTAAGGCCTGATCACACCATAACATCAGGCACTACAATTCCTGCAGTGGTGGATGTGGGTGACTTACATATTAGCTTGTCTGGATTTCCGATAAATGTGCANTCACAATTACTGTAGGTAAAAGACGTCTCATCAGATTTCGAATTCAGTAATTGGATATTGTAACGTCGTATTAAAAAAGCGACGTTGAAATTTGTGAACGCGGACTATACTCCGTTTAGTTAAAAAAAAATTTAAGCATATTAGAGCAAAATTTGGCAAACTATATACGATATATTTTCCATCTCCATTAGAGATGTTCCGATATTTTTTGTGGCGTACAAAAAGGTTCGGCGATGTGTTCGTGGTAGCAATTTACATAGAAAAACTTGATATTAAAGGATGATGTGACGATATTTGGGTGGCTCTTAACATCGAGGTCGGAAGGGGTGGGGGGACGGGTGATCCCCGGGAAAATCCGCCGACCAGAAACATCGTCCAGCACGATTCCCATATGTGAAAATCCGGGAGCGACCCCTCCGCGAATCGAGCCTGGTTCACTTAGGTGGGAAGACGAGTAGTCCAACCACTATACCACAGCAGCCCCCTCGCTTATAAAGGGGTCTGCGTTTTACCCTTGGTTCGCAATGTTCGTGGGTGGCATTTATTTGCACGGAGTGTGCACGAACATTTTACGGCACGGAACTGTGAGAGCGACGTACACTCTAAATCTGAATCAGGGAGAACTTCACTGTTTGAATCATTTAACTGCATCTGAGTTATTAATCAGTTACGTCTGTTAAATTTAACTGACGAATGAGTGAAAATAAAACACTTTTTTTTTTCTTATTTGTTAATTCAGTGAAATTTTGCTGTTTTTCAGTATTTCTCTTTTTGACTGATGGATCAGTTTAACCATGTGTATCAGTTCTAGAGTTTGTTTGAAATTTCTAGAACAATTTGGATAGTAACAGTGTTTGCTAATGTGATTATTTGATGCCTAACAATAGCAAAAACAATCCTTACCGAATATTTTCCACAGAAAACAAATAACAAAGCTGCAAAACGTGAAAATATGTATCTACGCACATGCTATGCTTCAGAATCAAGTATTTAAATCATAATTACAAACCGCCAGTCACAGTAGCTGATTAAGCACAGGCTTATATCTCCGGGAGTAGACGTCGTGAGTTCGAAACTCGATCTGGTTAAGACATTTTTAATAATTGGAACTGTATTGTATGGCTGGCCATTTATTTGGACCAACAAAATCTTAAACGTTTGTAGCAACAAAATAAAAGCGAAACATAATTTGCTTTTAGCAACTGATTGGATGAAGTAAACGTTGGTTCATTCAGTAAATTTTTTCCGCTGAAACAATCTGCTGTTTTCCACTTATTCTAAGTGGGGCAATTTTCACTGATTAAAGAAGTTGGATTTGACTGCAAATCAGTGACTTTAAACGGATTCGACCTTTGAGTGTAAACGTCTCTCAAATGTTAGCTAACATGACCTTTGCCAGTGCTTGAAAAGGTACGTCATCTGCAACCAAGACGTAGTTTAGGTTTACTCCACCGATGTTTAATTTTCAGTCTGCATGTCCAAAAGTACAAATGCGATACCAAGCAAAAGGCAAAATCAACATTTGTATAATAATTTAATCACATTATGTCTTAGAGAGACAGCTTGTTCCGTGTTTGTAAAACGAATTCACACAAGCCTAGTAACGCATGTAAAGGAAAGTTTTTTTTATCAATAAATGAAACTTTATAACACTTTTAGGCAAGTACACATTTACATAAATTCCATACAAAAGAAATGAGTATCTATGTTTATCACTCATTGCGCCTTCCCATTGGTGCAAACTACACCGCACACGTGTTTACTGATGTACAAAATTTATTATTCGTCGGCTGTAAGCCTGTATGGTGCTAAATAGACAGTGTCCCAATCAAAGAGCTTTGTGAATGTAATCCTTGACTTACTCTGGATTGAACCAGAATCGCAGTCTGACAGTAATGCTGTAGTGAAATCGCTTGTGAAGGTACTGAAACGTAAATCAATCACCCTTGGTTGACGTGAATAGATCACCGAAAATTGCAGTTGACTTGTAAATGTAAGTTATGCCTCCTATGCGGAAATCACAGTGAACTGTATGATTATGATAAATAACACCTACCATGTAAATTAATTTTTTCATTTGTCAGACAACCAAAAGTAATTTCATTCTTTTTTCAGAAAGCCTGACTCGGATGTATCGCTATCTATCAGTTAAATAAAATCGTTAATTAGCACCACGGTAATGATCACATGACAGCTGTCAAAATATCCAGCTTCCATTCTGAAAAACCAGGTAAAGCCTTACAAACAGATGTGGACACTTATATCTGTCGAAAAGTACATCTCGTTCCAAACAGAAAATTAATTAATTCGCAGCACAGGACGAGCATGCCAGTTGTATGACTCCGTGGTTACAGACAGGGGAAAAGCATTAAATGCTTACTCAGCACTGTCTGTCAAACAATGTAGTCTCTTTCTCCTAGTTATGTTTGATAGATGCAGTTTTAACGCTGCTTAACTATTTGGAGACAAATGGCAAGCGTTCGTAAATAGATAAGCTGCATTCCTAAAGCACCAATTATTTCGCGAATTCTTTCCGCCGAAGAGTAAACTTCAAATATTTAAGTTTTATTCTAGCATTTTTATTGGACTACATATCTATAGACACACCTTGTGTTACTCTCAGCCAGTAATAGATGTAGACTAAAGATGAGGTATGCCGATTTATCCGTCTTCTGTGCAACCCAACAACCGCCCAAAAACCGCCCAACAACACGACTGTAGCAGTGAGATAGTCAACACTAATAAATTTATTTCTTCATATATTAATTTTTAAAAAGGCATCCCCTTTTATATAAACAAAATACTTTTGCCAGTTTGAATTTAATCAAACTGCATTAATAATTGGTACAAATATCTTAAAGTAATTGTTTACTTATTAATATTCCTACCTCAAATCCCTCCGACTGTGTTTATGATAGTCGTATTGGCATAATAATTTTTAGTGTTAGGACGCGGAGACTGGTTCTGCGCAGCTAGTGTAATCACTTTACCCCATATTCACTGTACGCCACGGTAATAAACAGAAGGCAAAAGTGCAACCTTGTGATTAACAAATACGTAAAAAGGATACGCAATATTACAGCAACCAAAAAACAAACGGCGTTGCTTCTAGTGCATAGATAACCTTGAAGTCTAGCCTGCTAACAAATAAAATGGCTAAATACACGGCGCCTTATGTGTTCTCACGGGCCCAGCAAAAGATATATGCACTTTTACATTCACATGTTAACCTATAACGAAATAAAAAATTTAGATATGAAAAAAATTATGCCAAAGCTAACAACCAATAACTTTTCATCCAATAGATCATTGTATAAGCACATGACGATAGTTTAGGAATACATGTCAGAATTCAAGAAAAAAATAATTCGAAATGCAGCTACGTTGAAAATCAGACACAAAAATTTCTCCACGTGTTCTCACATTTTGTATTCAATAAACTAAACAGTATTTGAAAGCAAAATATTACAGTAACTTTTCTATGTGGCTTCACGTAATTATTAAGGGATGCCTATCGACACTTTATACAACTAATTGTTTAAAACATAAACCAAGTAAATGAATGCCGATCCAGCGAACAGAGTGAAACCTGCAGTTGACTTCATTGACACAATTTACAGTTTTGTCAGCGATTTATAGGTGTTTCGCAGTTAATTGAGTACTGCTCTAATCACGTTAAAAAACCACATAGGCCTAATCGTAACTGAGTTTGTCTCAGTGAACATAATAACTTGTATGATTCTAGTAAAACTTACATCTTTGTAGTGAAAATAGTTCCACCCCTAAACGTTATACTAAATTTATTTTCTTTATATTTGTAGACAGTGAATTTATTTATCCGACTTTATTTCTTCGATGCATGCAATAAGATAAGCAATATTTTTTTTTACATATTTACGTAAAACACAGTTCAGTGCGTAAGAAAGAACATTATTTTTTAATTGTTTGAAATGTTAAAAAATGTGTAGAAAAAAATATATATAAAGCAGGATTTTCAAAATAGCTCAATTAAACGCAGAAAACGTTTACACTTATGAGCGGTTGAATTAGACACACCTGATATGTTGGTGAAATGGCACCGTGGCCGCCCCCTCAAATGAAGTAGTGCCCAGCCACGCATGACTGGGATGTCGTCATACCGTATACTGACCATCTGAGCACCACTCGAGCACACAATAAGGAAGAAACAAGATCTCAGCGCATTTTATTATGGCCATATCGTCGGGTCAAGAATGGTGGTGTCGGGTAGAACCACCGCCGCAAGAAACTTCAACCACCGTGGCGTATGGTGTACCGATGCCAGGGGTCGCCATCAGCTAGCTCGGTTGTTTACATCGGATATATGGGCCATAGTGTAGCAGATCATTTGCCAATTCAAAGCTGGACCACAATGACACGTGGGCTTAAAGCGACTAAATTTTAGCCTTAAAACTCAAACATTTTCCCGGAGAAGAAATCCCGGGTCCCCACATTATAGGTTGTCATTAGCAAGCACAATTTTGACATCAATCCTTACCCCCTAAAGCATTGCTCTGAATTTTATATTGCTCCCGTCCGAAAAATAAGGCTGCTTACGCCCCTGGTTGAAAGTAATATGTTTTATGTTGTAAATAATAGTTTTGTTGGCACGAAATAACGAGTAAAATAGTGCAATAAATTATTTTTTTAATTAATTTTATAATTTTATGAGATTTACAATTATGGCTATAGACACCACTGCCATTTAACTGTACGTATTTAATTACTTAACACTATTTTAAAAATTGCATTTCCTCGAAAAATACGATATTCAACTTACACCAGTATTTTATTAGGGGTGCATTATATAAGGTTCCAAATAAAGGGTTTGCTGTATTATGGTAAATCCAAACTAAAAATAAAATGACCTACTGTGCTTGCTTAGTTTATAGTAGTTTAAATTGTAAATATGGGCACAGTTAACTATTCCAAGTTTGTTAAGTGTACTGCAAACTGTAAGAAAATGCATTCTACTAGGACAGATTACTATCGTAGAGGAAATGTTAGTTATTGTGCGCAATGTCACGTAAGCATAATCATCTATTTCTCGCAACCTTTAAATGGATATTTTTACCTTAAAACGGTCAAAGCCACATGTTTTGGACTAAGGTTAGAACAACGTGCTTTTTTAAGCTCTTAAAACGATTCTTATTAGCAAGTTGTTACGCAAATTTTGGTATAATAAACTTACGCACAATAGGATTTTTGCTATAGAACCACAGATTTTTTTTTACAACTTTGTGTAAACCAAAGGCATATTACTGTTCAGAAATGTGATTTTGATGGTTATTGTGGGAACTTTTGAGCTAATGTTGAGAAGGTTTACAGTCTACTTCTGTTTTAGTGTATGGATGACGGCGTTTTAAACACTTCTAAAGTATGGACTTAATAAAAACACATGCATTCTTATGATGACTTGCTTTTTTTATCAATTGACTTTCACTAACACTTCAATTTTTCTCGCCGTATGGGAATTAATATTTATGCATTTCTTCCAGATGTACATATTTACGTGATGTACTCGTACCCAGCCATCGGTGTGTACCAAAGTGTACCTCGACTCATTTGTCCAGGCAACCCTTTCCCATGCATCGAGGGTCCAATAACGATGTTCCCACGCCAGTATTAGTCGTTGAGTCTTGTGACGTTAGATAAGCAGATGTACCCTAGATTTGCAAACTCATTAAATATTCGGTTCTCATGTATAATTAAATTTAAATGCAGACACGACCACTATTTAAATATAAATACACCTCACACCGAGTAAATGCTGGCGTTAAGTTAGTTACCACGTCCTTGAAGAAACAAAATCACCGGAGTTTCTCGAATGTGAAAATAAGGGAAATTGTGGACACCGTAAGGAACTTTACAAAACAATTACAAATGGAATACGAAAGCATACCAGTTCATTCAACTATCGAGTGTCATTACATTAGAGCTCACACACAGTGTAAATACTTGGACAGCGGTTTGACCCCCGGAGGGAGTTATGGACTTCAAAAGCGATATATCGAGGATATAAGTGCCAAAAAAAGTAAAAGACGATATAGTGATACCTTATTTCTGGTCGTGAGCATACGACCTTCAGCCAATAGCAATGCAGATTGAAACAACAATAAGAAGAATGTTTGCATTTTTTTTTAGATTTTGGTTGGTAAAAAAACTAAAGGTATTATTTTTAATTACACATCTAAAAACATTATAAACCACTTTATTTACATAAGTAAATACTTCACCAAAATCAACTTTGATTGGCTGAAAATAAATATCGATACAATAACTACGGGCCTCTTTCGTTATACTTACACACGATATATAAAGAGCCTGAGGGACGAACAATCACGTTCGGTGTGGTCATCAAATCCTCTTTAAAAAATTGATCAACAGTTTCTTTTAACCTCAATGATATGGTTTAGTAAACTGTCCATGCACTTGTTTACTTATAATACGTTCGTTTTGTTGTCAGAGTCTTGAAATCCAAAACATACAGCTGAGCTAAAACAAAGCATGAAAATCATCGACAACAGTTTCACGCTAATAAAACTTTTATTAAACAGCAATTACTGTCGACACATAAAAAATTAAATTACAGAAAAAAAAACTCTCTCTTGCTTGACCCTCTGTCGGGCGTGTGCCCAGTCTCTGAAGATAAGAATCGTCTCTCGTTTGCTCACTCACGCAGGCGTCTACAACTCACGGCAGCCCCGTCGAGTGCAGCATGGCAATACACCCAGAGAAGCATAACCATAGAAGGACGCAGGACAACGGCACGCCCAGGACGACCACGAGAACAGCGATCAGCAGAACCATCGCCACCATGGTCCGACTCTGCTTCCGGGACGACGTGAGTCCTCTACTCCTCGGCGTCCTCTCTGTAACTCGGGTTCTCTCTTCACTCTTACTCTTGTGCTCAACTCCGGCAGACAGGACAGTCCGTGTACCTCGTGGTTGACCTCCACTCAAGCCCTTGTAGTGCATGACGCCTGCAGACAGACCAGTCCTTGTAACTAGGTCTGGACCTCCACTCACGCCCTTGTCGTACCTGACGCCTGCAGACAGACCAGTCCTTGTAACAAGGGCTGGACCTTCACTCACGCCCTTGTCGTACCTGACGCCTGCAGACACACCAGTCCTTGTAACAAGGGCTGGACCTCCACTCACGTTCTTGTCGTGCCCGACACCGCCAGACAGACCAGTCCTTGTAACTAGGTCTGGACCTCCACTCACGCCCTTGTCGTACCTGACGCCTGCAGACAGACCAGTCCTTGTAACAAGGGCTGGACCTTCACTCACGCCCTTGTCGTACCTGACGCCTGCAGACACACCAGTCCTTGTAACAAAGGCTGGACCTCCACTCACGTTCTTGTCGTGCCCGACACCGCCAGACAGACCAGTCCTTGTAACTAGGCCTGGACCTCCACTCACGCCCTTGTCGTACCTGACGCCTGCAGACAGACCAGTCCTTGTAACAAGGGCTGGACCTTCACTCACGCCCTTGTCGTACCTGACGCCTGCAGACACACCAGTCCTTGTAACAAGGGCTGGACCTCCACTCACGTTCTTGTCGTGCCCGACACCGCTAGACAGACCAGTCCGAGCGGTCAAACTCGTCGAGACGCATGACACGCACAACAGCAGGATGACAACGGTCGCTGATTTCATTGCGGGCAACTTTACAACAACTCCGTGAGTTTTCACTGACGATAAAAAGTTCGTGAAATTGCGGTCATCTGACACAATCTCAGTATCAAGAAACGGTAACTTATTAAACATTAAAAAACGCAAGTTCGAATAAAATATCATAGATCAGTAAAACACAATTGAACGCAAAATTGTGACGCAGAATGAATATGGGATAGAGTGCGTATTCCATTTTCGCAGTTACAATCTCTGTGTCCGAACACAATGTAATCACTTTATCCAAAACGCTATTTTTTGTTTGTAAAATGTTGGAGTCATTGTGAGAGGAAATGTAAATAAAGGGTACATCATTGTTTTAACATGCGAATCTAGCAGTTTTTTGTTCATTCTTAAGCTAACACTTGGATCGTGCATTAAAGTAAATGTGATGTCGAATGACTTTTTTTTCTTCGCCTGTCCACAATACAGTATTGCTTCGTCACCGTCACTATAACTATCAAAGTTACACGGTCAACAGTGAGGAACGTGTTTGTTTACATTTGTTAATTTTCAGCAGGCCCACCATTTTACGCGAGTAAAATAGTTAGACCAATATAAATATAATCTATCTGCATTAAACCTTGGTTAGAGGAATAGCAAAAAAATTTCGAAGTTCTTACCAGTGTCCTAACCCCAAATATAATCACAGTTACTTTTTACAGTAATGTTGGCAGAAAATCAGTCCCATGTTGGAGTACGTATAAGGTTACTGTGTAGCTTGTATGCGCACTGTACCCCAGTTTACCCCTATGGGAACATGAGCATATTAGCGTAACTCGTATTAATCTATAATTAAAGAAATGCGAACTCTTGCGAATATTCGTTGAACGATTTCAATCTTATAGTCTTAGCCTAGTAATTACCAAACAACTGCAAAGACCATTTGCCGTTACAAATATGTAGAATAAATTGACTATGGAGCTTTGTGCTTTACGTGTTAATCACTTATGCAAGTTCATCGACCTGTACCGTCGTCACGCTTCCTTAGGCTGAATTTCCCCCATATTCGCAATATTAACAGCGAATATATTAGTTTATACGAAAATTATTGGATATATAAAATGTACTTTTATGTTAAATGAGGGTTAATGTTAGTGTGGATAAACTAACTTCGTCTAATAAATAAAATTATTAATAATCAGGCCACAAACACAACATCAAAAGTAAGGGACGTTGTGTTTTTTTCATACCTTCCATACATTTTCCACCAGGGCCTGTATTTGCTGTCTAGAGCAATAAAATAACACACTGTTATAGACGTATCTTTGTTCAGAAATTTAAAAATCCGTAATTTCATGTTTCTCTTTTTAAGTATTTAAACTATTTATTAGTGCACTATGAAACGCATACATACATTAATAGTGTGGTTTTGTCTAACATCCGTTTGTCTAAGTGTAATAATGCATATTTACAAATTTGTTGAGATCAAGTATTACCATCTGATTAGGAATCACGTCCTTGTGTACAAGGAATTATTTTGAATGGGTAAAAATAGTGTAAATTCCAATTCCTATTTACCAAAATCGATGGATTAGCAGTAGAACCAAACGTTATAAATATACTTAAATTACTAACACAGTAATAACAAAAATTTTCAATGGTTTTGTTCATCCAAACGTTTAAGAAAATTGCCTTAATGGATAACACCCAAATTAGGTTATGGACGTCATATCAACTAACTCCAAAAGTAATTGAGATTATTTAAAATACTTTTCCAAATTGCCTGGGGCTAAGACGGTTGGTGTGCCTTCGGTCAGTGGTGCGGGATGTTCTGGATTCGAGTCCTAGTTAAGGTATGGGTGTTAGTTTAAGTTAGGTAGTAAGTCAGTTTGTAAGCCGTTCCCTGATAAGCTTTCATGCATAAAACCCGGGGCGTCAATAAGCCCTTTCCAATGCCATTTAAATAAGTACATTATGTACCTGAATTGATTAAAAATGTTACAGTAATAAACAAAGCTTTTATTTAAAACATTTAACTGTCTATCTACACTTATAACACTTATAATTTCTATCAGTGAACACAACGTTTAAACCAATCGTAGTTATAATTATTATCTTATCATTGCAATTATACTAGCAACCGTCAGTTAATATTCACTTATTAGTTACACATATATACTCAATATGTCCACTGCCATACATAAACATCGTTCCAAATGTATGTCACTCACGCATGAAGTACCTCTTTGCTCATCCGATGGTTGCAGACTGAACTCGCTGGTCACTGCATCTCCACTCGCTATTCCGATGTTTGCACACACATGGCGCTAATGGACACACAGTCATGCCGCTGCTTATGCAGCTACGCTGGCCTGACTCAGAAGGTTATTCACACTTCGAATAGCGCCGTGGGAGGTAGCAACCAGAAATGTTTGCGCAACGACTCCCAAGTAATTTATTCATCCATATACGAGAGTGGCATCAGTCCTGAGAGCGTTATCGTGGCCTACGTTAACGTTATCACAGCGCGTGCTGCTCCGCCTCCCCCGGTTACCGGTGATGTCGCCCTAGGAGAACTGCGCTATTGTCAAGAGCTTGCAATCAGGCGATCGCATTCTCACAAACATGACACCTGTCATTGGGACACGAGCCGAGCTCCCGAACCACAACACAAGGAACCCCCTCCAACGGGGCGGAAGGTCTTGGAGTTTGTTAGTCAACAAGGGCCCAATATTAAGGCGGGAAGCGCGGCGGACATGGTCTTTTGTCCTTGGTCGCCGAGATGAAGACGCCAGGAGATGGAGTGTGCCGACTGCCGTAATACGTCTACAGTCATCAGTCTTTGGAGCCACGATTCAGGTGAAGACGTTCTATTTAAATAGCATCCAATCTTAATAATGATCCATGGCATAGTAAAATTACATTTAACTTTTATTATGTGTATGAACTCCTCCAATTTAACTAATATTCCATTGAACGGCTTGTAACTAATATTCAAACAATACGATTATAACCTAAGCGACCTAATTCTTTATATCTCTTAGTACTTCGCATCACCTAAATAATAAAATGTACAATTTAAACTTAACATAAAATTGTAACAATGGTGGAGGCACCGGTCTGTTCCAACCTCTCGCAGCCAAGTAAAGTAATAAACCTCCGATTAAAATGTAACAATGGTGGCGGCCCTCGCGTTTCCACCCTCTCGCGGCTAGCGATAAATAAATTACCACATCCTCCAACCAAATATAAGTGCAAAGCTAAATAATTTTATAACTATGGCTAAAATTTCAAGCCACAGCTAAAAATTTTAATATATTAGCATTATCATTTAAAAGTTAAAACAAAAATAAATCTTGAATATTAAAATTTGCTATGTAGAGATATTTATATGAATGAAATAATCAAATTCCTCTTTAAAGTACATGTTAAGCAATTAAAGTAATTGTCTGATAGATAGATATATATACTTAAACTCAAATATAAAAATTATACTGGCACGTCTTGCATACATTCTCTAATAGTTAGAAATAATTGTTACTGTAAATTCTAAACTATTGAATAAAAATTAAAATTCACATCGTCTCTGAGCACAAAATAAAATTATTTGTATTAAAACTAATACAGATGTCACTATGAAGTATGAAATTATATTACACTAATTAAAAAAATGTAGATTTCAAAGACACACAATACATCAAAATGGAGTGTAACAAAGTAATGGAAAATAATTCGTAACGCATAAGCATGCATCGCCAAGTTAAATAAAATATTAAAATTACTTTCAGTTTAATGCCTAAGAATTTATGATGCGTAATGTTAAATTCATGTGATTTAAATATAGTGATTTAATATCACATTATAATACATTGTCTTGTGTTTCATATTATGTGTAATGTTAGGACCTATTTATTACTTAACTTAAAAAACTGTTAGTATTGTATATTGGGTGTTCAAATGTTTAAAGTCTCAGAAGAAACCTGTTTAGAAATGTTGTCACACGGAAGGATGAACCAAGGTCGTAGCGACGTGACCCACTTGTGAAACAACGCAATTGCAACATTACAACCCCCACCCCCTGTCGTACTTTGTCAGCACTGCCGTGTGCCAACGTGCTGCCGTATTAAGTAAACGCGTCTTCATGCGCGCTATTTCTGCACGCCCATTGCCTATCTTATAGCTAAGTGTAATTAATGATTTCTTTTTTGAGGAAACCTCACGTACTTCCTTCATGTAAATGTCAATACGAAAACGCGATTGAATGATTGCCGTATTCTCCAAGCAGTACGGCGTTCCGGAAGCCTAACTAACTTGCGTGGTGCCAGACGTACTGGAGCTATCCTGGACGAGTCGTTAATTTCATGCGTCGACTGCTGGAGAAGACTTAAGGATGGAAGACCTATGCGAAATGACAAGGGTTACTAACGAAATAGGAAGCAGTGCTAGGGACACACACACTTAGGCTATGCAGGTCGAATCTACAGTTTACCGACATCCGCTAAGCCTGTATGTAGTCTTTACCCGGGAGGTCACACAAAATGCTTCGTTTTGTGCACGAGTGTGGAACTTTTGGTGTCTTTTCGGGATGCCGACCGGAATCTTGGCGGCCTGCTCTTTGCTCTACTGACCTAATGAGGTGATTCCAGACAGCATGTGCTGTTTGGGATGAGTTGGACTTTAACTGTGGGTTCTGTACGTGACACAGTAACTGAGAGTGTACCACGACGGAACTTTTCTTTTTGACCTCCCTGGGGTAAGCTATTGAGTGCAGATTCTTCCGTCACTCGGATTTGATTGCTTGTGTTTGGAACTAGTTACTGATTTTTTAAACTTTATGTTTTATTATACATTGAAGCATACTTTTGCGAATTTGATCTACTGTTATAGTACTTTGCACAATGTATCACTTTCACAGTAATTTCAAATAATATTCAACAATTAAAAATAATTGAATATATGCGCAAACAGAACACAAGAAATACGCAATATAAGAGATTATAGCAAACAATAATAACATTAGTAAAATTAATGTATATATTGCTAGCTTCGAGAATGTAATAAAATATAAATATTAATATTTTGTCTGTCATTATGTGTTGAAGTAAATAATTTTATAGAAAATTACAAACAGAAATGTCTAAGGCCAGACACACCTTTCAAAATAAAACATACAAAAGAGGAATTAAATTCGTAAAATACTTTTACAAGTCTATTGCAATTGAAAAATGGGGCACTATATAAAAACACTTATGGAAATTACAATAATTATAATTACAATCTACAAATTAATCTTTGTAAGTTTCAGAGCTGTCGAGATAGAGCAGCCACTCGCATGGAATAAAATGACCACTTTCATGACGTCACGTCATATTTCACCAGATTCTCCTTAGAGAAAAAGGGGGGGGGACAGCGGGAAACAGCTGTCCGTGCCGACGTCTTTCGCGGTGACACGACGCGACAAAGCGCGTCTCTACAAGTAACAACGTTCCACTGCGTACATTCCTTCCACACCAGGTAACAGGCCCTACTGTTAATAGTTCACTAACATTAACACACGCCCGGCTGGGACAAAAAAAAACACAACAAGACACAACCATGCACACACACGCGCAAAATTTCGACGGCCACAGATTATAATGCAATTATCAGGCCTATGTGTGTTTACATGCCTGCGATTTGCTGATGATATAATTTGACTGAAAGTTTAGTTATAATTACAATACAAAGGTCTCTTGGGTACACTTTTCTAGCAACAAGAATATATTTTATTTCAAAATAAATTGAATTTCACAAAACAGAATATACCTTATTAGTATAAAAAAGCGGTATAGTATAAATTTATTGTTTGAACTTGGTACACAGTTGTTACCGCATTGAGAAAAAAATGTACATAAAATTAATGTTTACACTAAATAATATTTTGTATTATAAAGTACTGTCACATATAAGCTCATAAAATAACTTGACATTTTTATTGTTACTATTATTATTCTTATTAAAATTATTATTGCTATAAGAATTGTGTAAAGCATGCAACGAAAACTTCAATACTTTTGTTACACACATATATTACAGTTGAGAAAAAAATTATCACTGCTTAAGTAGATGATGAACATCATAATTTTACATGCAAGATAATTTCAGATTACCTTTCAGGCCTTCCTCGGGACTGAAACGTGGTTCGAACAGCAGCTGCATTTTCATTTTCATTTTTACATTTACAAGAAATTTTTAATATGAACTCAACGTGCTACGTTTCCATACAAAATTCTTCCACATCGTAATGTTGTGACGTCATATAGGTTAAGTGTTTAGATCTAGTCCACAGGTCATATAAGACTGTTGTTTATTGTATTTTGACAAGGTTTTATGACAGTAACTTCTCTTTCAAGATATATTTTTATATGTACAGACATAATATTTCTGTAATTTTTGCAGTATAATTATTGAACTTTCAAACTTAACATTTCGTTTCTTTGTTGCATTATAATATTTATATTCAATTTTATTAGTTTAAAAAAAATCGAAACTTTGTGAAGACACGTTCTACGTATGGAATACAGAACGCGGAGAGGTGCTGACGCGTCACGTAACCTCACATTGGCGTGCGCCGCCGCGCCGCGAGGAAGAAGCACACTTGCTCACCACAGCGGAAATCCAAGTTCAAGGTCGCGTGCCGCTGTATACACTCAGCGCAATACACGAGTCGCCCCACCTTGTTACGCACTGCAAGAAAGAAGCCTGTGGCAGTTCCGCAAACACTTCCCCCCAACCTACATTTTTCTTTCCTATTAATTATCCTGCTGTGGCAAAGAGGACCCCCCCCCCTAACCATTTCCTCCCCTGCCAAAAGAAGATGTCCAAATTATAAGACAAACGAAATATTCACATTACCTCCATCCACCATGCGAGATGAGGACATCCCGCTTATCAACACGGGGGATGCTGTTAAGAGCTTGCCATCACGCGATCGCACTCTCACAGATACAACAGTGGTCATTGGGACACGATTCGAGCGCCCAAACCACAAAATAAGGAACCCCCTCCAACGGGGTGGAAGTGCCTTGGAGTTTGACAGTCAACACGCACCCAATATTAAGGCGCGAAGCGCGGCGGACACGGTCTTTTTGTCCTTGGTCGCTGAGAGTAGACCCCAAGAAATGGAGTTTGCCGACCGCCTGAATACGTTTACAGTCATCAGCCTTCAAAGCCGTGATTGAGGTTAAGACGTTCTATTTAAACAGCATCCACACTAAATAATTTTTCGTGGCATGGTAAAAGTGTATTTAACATTTATTATCTCTCTGAGTTCCTCCGATTCAACTTATATTACATATAACGAGTTGTTTCTAATATTCAAACAATACAACAATAACCTAACAGGCCTACTTCGTTCTCTCTCTGAATACTTAGCATCCCCTAAATAATTAAATGTACAACTTAAACTAAACATAAAATTGTGACATTATGTATGCTAGAGGCGGTGGGGAAAGGACCCAGAGGCGAGTGGCCGCATCCAACAATAATGTAGTTTTTAAAACAAAATATTTTGCGAAGGGAACAAAGGATATATGTCTCTCATGTATCATTTGCATTCGTATAAACTATTATAATAATTCATCGCTGGGAAGAGAAACTAGAGTATTTTTTAAAATTGCGAAAGTGAATTATGACTACCACCATGATCTTTGTAACGAGATCAACAATCTAGCAAATTGGCGTATCTCTACGAGCATTAGTTACTGCTATCTATCAGTCTGAGAGGTCAACATATCTCAGAATGATGAAACTCAATAAAACAGTTTGTCATCTGATGAAATAGCAATATGGAGATATGCCACTTTGTCTGAATATTGGTTTGCTTCGTGTTGTTATATATGTGATAAGTTTGTGTTAGTAACATTGGTAATTATTTCAATCTGTTTTTTGTACAATGTTGTCGCGTGCCGGTTTAGGGATTATAGCACGATATTGGCTCACATCGATCACCCCCTCACCCCCCCCCCTCTAAGACACTTCGCTGGCCCCTACGAGACGGCACGTGGGACCACAGGCAGGTGGAAAATTTCGGTACACGTGGAGCTGAAGCATAGGCCTTCCCCTCCCACCCCCCTTCATCTTCGTACGCCCCTACCCGCCGGGAGATCTGTTGAGAGTGCAGGGCTTTCTTGAGTCATCAGCAAATAATCCGGTGTAGTTCGCCTGAACGCAGTAAATACGCACCACGGAAGTATCGCTGACGACAGTAGGTATTATCCCCCCCCGGCCAAACCTTCAGAAACGAGGACACGTATGTTGGAAGGCTTGGTTAGGCGTTTTCCACTTCACCCCTCTCACCCCCTTCCCACCCTACAAGGCACCACGTGCCGCCAATTCAGGACAAAGGCGGACGTGTATAAAAACCCCTTTCCAAGAATAGGAGGGGTCAGTAATATCGGGTACGTCAGGCAGACATATCGGGGCAGTTGTTAGTTCATCTTCACAGCCGAGAGACGTCAGTTCGAGCAGAGAGTAAGTCAGTACAACAGTTACTAAGGCCGGGATATCGGAACCCGGCCACGTCCGTCAGCCGCATCATTAAGGGGTCAGTCATATCGGGACAGTTGATCATCACCGGGCCGCGGGGAGAGTTGCGGGAAGAAATCACGAGAAGACGTGAGTACGAGTCCGAACAGCAGTCCAGGGAGAAGCAGCACAGGGGGCCTGCATCCAAGGCCTACCACTTCGCTGGAACTCATCCCCAGATGACAGCCTACCCACACTCACCGATGAGTTAAGTATAAAATTCGTCGCCTAAAGAAGCCCCACTCAACCACGAATTCGCCCCGTGAATACGAGTAGCCAAAGTACTACAGTACCACACCTCTAAAGTTTTGATGTTGTGTATTTGTGAATATAGACACGAGACAATATATTCGTACTTCAAAATACAACTGTAATAGTCTACCTCATTACAATTCCCACAACCCCCACGCACTTTATAGTCGGTGCCTGGGGGACATTAACTCTGACCATATAAGCCACCATGTCTTCTACAGTGGCGGTACCTGCGTTGAGTTAATTTACTACCCAGCGTGAGGCCTAGATAAGCCTGCAGTAATATACATCAAGTTCAATTGACCGCCTATCATGAGGCCCAGTATAACAGGNCAGATGACAGCCTACCCACACTCACCTATGAGTTAAGTATAAAATTCGTCGCCTAAAGAAGCCCCACTCAACCACAAATTCGCCCCATGAATACAAGTAGCCAAAGTACTACAGTACCACACCTCTCAAGTTTTCATGTTGTGTATTTGTGAATATAGACACGAGACAATATATTCGTACTTCAAAATACAACTGTAATAGTCTACCTCATTACAATTCCCACAATCCCCACGCACTTTATAGTCGGTGCCTGGGGGACATTAACTCTGACCATATAAGCCACCATGTCTTCTACAGTGGCGGTACCTGCGTTGAGTTAATTTACTACCCAACGTGAGGCCTAGATAAGCCTGCAGTAATATACCTCAAGTTCAATTGACCGCCTATCATGAGGCCCAGTATAACAGGAATAAACTCACGCGAGCTGCGTCAATGTGTAAAGTGTATATATTATGTGTTTGCATTTTTTGTGTAATTTTTATGATTTCTTGTGTGTTTTAGCTGTAAATGTGAACATTAATGGAGTTGACGTTCTTGTGCAGCAGTGGATGTGCTAGCGAAATGGGAAGACCACTTAATAAATGTTGTTTCATCGACGTAACTTAGAAGGTAAAAAACATTGCTCTTTAGGGAAAAGAATGCATGTGTTTTGTAAATCAACAAAATAATATTTTTTCGGAACTATAGTGGACACTGAAAAGGAAAGAACCTTATGTAAATAGGAAGAGGATTGTTATGATGACATGCCTTTAGCTGAATTTTTGAAATGTGGAGAAACATTTCAAAACAGAAATGAGGAAATGGAAACAACACAAATAATCAGAAGTGGAAGAAAACCTAATTTAAACAGAATACCCTGTGTTTTCATGTACAGGCCGAAATATAATATTGGAATAATGTGAAACAATAAATCAGCAGTTTCTAAAAATGACGACAAACAATCGGAAGTTGGACGTATTGAGTATGAAAATGAGTACCTAGTAGATTACAGTGATGTAGATCCAACCAATGTCATTAATAAAGAAAGTTTTGACGTTCCAAATTGTGATTTAGAAATTTAGATTGTTTACCATAGATGGTTATTTATATTCTGTCACAACATATTTATCAATATATGGTCATGCAGTAACCGCCATTTGCCACTTTGTGCAAATAGAAAATGTCACAGTGCCATCAGCCACAACAGAGAGTGCCGTTAAATACACAAGTGCCTGAATATTTTGTTGCTGAAGGGTGTCAGAGGGCAAACAGAGCACTGCCTAGAATTAATAAGCTAAGAGAAAACGAAAGAGAAGTAGCATATGAAAATATAGGTAAAGGAATGGTGTATACGAGTTAAAACAGTGGCAAGTCTGTTATCAACCAGAACTTTGAAACCGAGATGCAATTAGATTTAATTTACCAAGCTGGGCAAACAGAGTTCGGTTTTCTCAGAGGATGACAGAAACATTTTGTCGCAGCTATTATAGCACTGCAAGTAAGCAGCTCCAAATTAGAGAAAAATAATCAATAAACCTGAAAACCAGATACATTTACACAAGTCATGAGCCAAAATCATTATTTGCCTAAAATGGATAAGCACGTTATTAAGTTTATAAGACCATGCTTATATATTCACTTAGCATTTTTGAAAGAACTGGGCACAGAGCTATAGAAAAGGAGCAATGTATAGGAAAGAGAAACGCGATGAAAGACAAGAAAAACTACTTGAACAAGATAAAGCAAGAAGGGAAGCTACACTGAAACATGCTGTAGGCAAAGCTCCACGAGAGAGTATTTACATGCTGATTTAAACAAACATCAAATGCTAGATATGTTTGTTGAAGAGCATAAAGAGCAAAATGTAACAGTCCGCTACAAAACCAATTTAATGTTTTGAAGAGACAAAACAAGACATTTTCCCATTCCAAAAAAATAAATCAAAAACATATGTCAGTTGTGTGAAACTTATAGTAGAGGTGATACTCACAATAAGGCAGATACACAGGCAACAATGGATGATAACCAGCGACAAAACAGGATGTCATGGACATGTCAGAAAAGAAGGCCTAGCCCTATGAAAGTATTTGCAATATTTGACTTCCTGCAAGTTATAGTTTCATCCGTAACAAATGATTGATGACCAGTTACAATGTAAATATACATGAACTTAAATCGAAACAGTGCCGTTGCTTTACCTGGCACGAAGGTATTGCACAACCGGGTACATGAGAAGCTGCAACCTCTTTTAGACTTTATCTTTAAAATGGGAATGATGGAGCCAAAGAAGTTACATTGTTCTCAGATGGCTGCCCAGGCCAGAACGAGAATTCAGTTGTTACTAATATGCTTTTTCACACTACCTCTAACTCCAAGAATATTGCTAGAACTCCCCTTCATTTTTTGAGCCACATCAGTGCCAGAACGAAGGACATTCTACACATAGTTACATGAACGCCGCAATTGAAGATCCCGCAGACTTGCACGTGCCGTCACAGCTATTCTCAATTTTCCGACTAGCATGGATAAATAACCCATACGTTGTTCATTCACTGTAGACAGTTGAAGTCAATGACTACAAGACTTTGGCAAATAGTCAACACATATTGTGTGTGGGGATCAACAACAAAGTTGATCCGGTCGTTGAGACTTCTATCCGTCACGTTATGGTCCATAAAAGTCACAGTAACAAAGTTTCCGTTGCAGACTACCGCTTAATAAAACAAGAACTGGTCCATCACATTGAAACGTGAATTCGCTTAGTCATTATACTGCACATTTGTGACTAAACTTTACCAGAATGCACCCAAGATATCGAGTGAAAAGTTTCGTTATTTGATGGCATTTTGTCATGGTGAAATGTCAGTTGGTGAATTGCCAGAACATGTATTGTTCTACTTCTCATTGCTTCATTAGTGAAACTAAAACTTCGTGCCCTGTGTTCTACATTCAGCTGTACTTACATATACAGTGTCTGTCTTAATAAGTGTCTTACTGACACTGCACTTACAGCTACAATGCACACAACAATTCTATTTACAGCTACAGTCTCTGCCTTACTAAGTGTTTTACCATTATGTTTTACACCTTAAGATTCTATTATGATATATGAACATTAACTTATGCAAGTTTTGTGGTGTGGAGACTAAACTTGCTCATAATAAATTATTATTACAAATATGTATGATATTTTCGTCGTACGCAATGAGTAATGACTCACGAATATTAGTTGTGTTTACTATTTCAAGCAAGCAGTCCGCATGTGTAAATTCTAGTGGGATGTATTTTTGCTGTGAAAAGGGATTATTTTTTTGTATTATTTAAGATCATGTCCAAGATTTCATCTCAACTGGTGATCAACACAAAGTATCCTGTATTAAAAACTTACTTCTCTCTTGACTGCAGTAGATAACTCACAAAATACTCATTAAGGTGGACACAGTGCGATATCTCGAATGTTGCCCAAGAAATATAAAATTTTATGTTATCGACTAATCAATTTGTATGTTTGAGCGAAGGATGTGGTATGAAGTTAACCAGTATGTTGTATACATATGTTCAAATACTAATAATTTGTTTCTTGTTTGTATGAGAACAGAGTGGCATTTCTCTATTTTTCTAAAATATATTTATGAAGTCAAAACTTATTGAATAGGTATTTGCATGTCACAAAAGATACATAATTGAAATATAAGAATAACTGTCTCTCATCGAGATAAATGTATACACTATAACACAGCAGATGGTTCCATTTCAACAAAAATTTTAATGACTTTCCTGAAGAATGAAGAAAAGTGAGAAATGCAATTTAGCTTTACCAGCAGCTGTATTCTGTAACTCGCTATCTATTATATAACGATCGGTTGAATTTCTTTTACGAGAAAAATAGTTTATCTCACTGAAGAGTAATTTTGAAACTTATGTTTTCCTACAAACGTTGGTACAATATCGAAAACCCTCTTTAACTGCGCTTTCGAGAATTGAAAAAACTCGTTATCTTAAGGAGGGGTAACATTTCGATTCAAGTTGTACTGATTAACTCCGTTAATAAGCCATATGTGGTTGGACTATCCCCTTTGATAAACGTAGACTGCGGTAAATTAAGCCAAATCTGTGAAAACCAGTGAAATAAACTTAATTTAAAAAAGTCTCAGTCGACGATTACTGTTGTGTGTGATTCATGTAAGTTTGTAAAATGGCGGGTATTCGTGAACAGTTTTTACATTGTAAGCTGAAAACACTCAAACTACATTTCGAAGAACAAGATTTGTAAAATTGGTGACTTATGCTAACTCTTAAACCGCGCAAAGCAGACGCGGCAATACTGTTACGCTTCCGTTACACTGCGAAATTTATACAAATAAGCAAATCTTCGCTCTAGGTTTTGTGATAAGGTAGTGGTTAGTATGTAGAGGAAAAGATACAAATACTGAATAGTGCTGTAATATGAAATATCACGACATTTCATTATGTAGATGCTGCTCTATCTCTCTCGGTAGCACTGTGAAACACGACATCTGAATCAGCGCTGCACGTGAGCGGACGTGCACACATTCCCCGTCCTCCATTTATGCTGAACAGTGCTGTTTGCATTTCTCAAGGTTTTGAAACTTTGGCAGGTATGTACGTATTATTTGCTTACAATTGTATTGGAAGTATTAAGGACGTGCGCAATAATGAAGCTTAAAGTACATGATCGAGTCGTGCTTTACATGTAATGACTGTTTTATACAAGCGCATTTAGACCACTTTGTGACGGCAAGTATTTCACAGTGGCTAGGTAACTAATATGGAATACCAAGAGGGTTCAAAAATTGAATACTATTCCATTATTGTGATCTGATGTTCACATTTATGTTTGTGAAGATATGGCGCGTGGTAATCTGAAAAAAGAGAAGGAGAAAAGTAAGCAGTGGTATGCAGCATCCATGGAAATGGCTATATCCCAGGTGAGAGAAGTAAAGTGGGTTCCTTGAAGTCTGCAAAGGTTTTTATTGTTCACATACTACATTGTTTAGGCCTTCCCAGGTAGCTGTCTCTTCTAAGCTGGCCTACCAATCAAAGCTTGGTAGGAAAACGGTCTTACCGCGGAATGTGGAAAGCAGCTCGTGGAATATATGTTTTTGATAGAGAACTAATTCTTTGGCCTAACGAGGCAAGGTGTTCGAAATATGGTTTACCAAATTGCTACAGCTAACAACATTGGTCATCCTTTTGTCTCAGGAAGAGCAGAAAATGGATGGTCAAGGCTATTCTAGAGCGACACAAACACATGTTATCATTCCGTGAACCAACTGCAACGTCGTTTCACAGAACTGTAAGATTTAATAGATAAACTGAAAAGCTGTTTTTCACCCTTTTGGAGTTAGAAATAATTAAGCACATAGGGTTTACGCTTACAGGGTTTACAATGTAGACGAAACATGTCAGAATTTTGTCCAAAGTAAAATCCCGCAGTTCTCGCACTGAAAGGTAAATGGCAAATAGCATCAATCAGTTTAGCTGTGCATGACTCTCCCGTAACTGTGCTAACATGCATGAGTGCAGGTAGAGATTGCGTACCTCCAATGTTGGTATTTCCTAGAAAGAATATGTATGAGTCCTCGCCTCATGAGAGGAGCTCCGGGGACCATTGGTTTTTGTCAACCGTCTGGCTGGATGCAGACCAATTTTTTTACCTAGTGATTCAGCCATTTCTTTGAAAAAGTCAAGCCTACTGGCGAATCACCTGTTTTGCTTATCCTTGATTGCCAATACAGCCATTCCAGAAACATAGATGTCCGCAACAAGGCTAGAACAAATCATGTTAGCATTGTGTGTCGTCCGCGTAATTCGTCACACAAGCTGCAACCATTGGACAATTCGTTGAAGAGTTATCTTGAACGATATTACAGTAAAGAAGTGTGGCTGTGGGTGCGATCAAACCCCCGCCCTTTTACCAATTTCGAAAGCTGAGTTATTTGACAACGCTTACCACAAAGTACATACAGGTGAAATCGCAGTAAATGGATTCAGAGGCACTGGTAGTTATCCAGTATATCCCAACATATTTCCTGACAATGAATTCCTAGCATCAAACGACGCAGACACATTTTATATTGCAGTTACTAGGACTACTTCTGATCTTGGCATTGTCCACTCGTCCAGGGCAAGATGTAGGTCTACTAACCCTTCCAAAGACACGATTTAGTTTATGGTTTCAAGTGTCGCAAATTAAGACACATTTTGATGCGTGTCGTACTTCTCGCTGACATAGTTCTTGTTTCGTTATCACAACCAATGTGCTGTAGGCTTTGTGTTGAGCCATTATATAAATGAGAACGTTACATATCCTAGAAAACAAATATGATTTACAAGGAATGTCATTACACATAGTGCCCTGCAGTGTAAAATACCTGCAAGAAATAACCTTCCTGTGCGTTATGTACATAGTTGTGTACACTGGGTCTAAATTTAAATTTAAAAACAAACTAACTCATATAAATAAACACAAGGGTTTTACCACAAGAATACAAAGAACCGTACACAGTGATAGAAACTCAAACATCAGTAATTTATGCAATTTTTATCTGACCTATAAATAATAGCTGGACTATACTGAGAATAAAAATACAAGTGTATGGCAAATTAAAGGCGATTAACTATCGAAGTAATAATAGTGTGATAAATGAATAAAATGTTATAAATATATGTTTTCACTTCCAGGGAAAGTAACCGTAAAATTAAAAAAAAATGTAATTTTTGTGTAGAAATTGAAGTTGTTTTGCACCTGGAGCCAGGTACCATGCAAATCAATAGGATATATTTTTAATGACGGCTCAGACTCACATGAAATGTCTTCTTCCAATGCATAACTCAGTAAATTAGCGAATAAATAGGGCTACTGCAACTCCATTTCGCTTCTGTGTGCACACCTATTTTTTGTGGATATATGTTCCGCCTCAAAAAGGGAATGCTGTGGTCGTAAAGAGGCGTTATTGTGCCCTGTAGAGAATCATCAACAGCAAGGAGCCGCTCCTCCAAACACGTCATAACCCTGGCGTAATAACCGTCTCCATTACAGGAGCGCAGGACATTACCGCCCGCATTATGGATGCGCGAGACGTCAGGGGGCCTGCGTGAATATCGACGCTAAGCTTTGAGGGTTGCCGCTTATTTTCAGTTGCCGGCGGGTTGCAGATCCTCGCCTCTGCAGGTAAAGCACGTCTCCTGCACGCTGCCGGGCGTCGTTACGTAGAGTGCTCGCACCTGTATCTTGGGCACGAGAATGATGAGAGGAGATTAGGCTGAATATCGATAAATCAATTAACAGAGAAAGATGGTTCAACTTTTTATACTCTGATGCAAAGAGTTGTGTGTTCGTATGCGTCGACACAGCTCCTGGACACAGTCGACAGAGAATAGCTCTCTAGCCAGCTATGGTTACCATTAGAATGTGAAAGGCGTTCCTATAGCTCCAGTGGTACCTGGTTTAGATATCAATGTCTTCTCACATGCTGGGATATCTGATACGATGAATTTAGCCTAATAAGTATCAATCACAATACCTACGAAGGCCATGTCAGGTTTTATTTAACCCTTTAAAGTTGAGTCGCCAGGCGCAGAAATATCGTTCGCCTATGTAAGGCGGTAACCTGCAGTAAAAACGACTAGTAAACTTTCTCCACTCAATAATTCAAGAGGTAATTTCAACTATTCTGGGGCAGTTTGTAATAAGCAACAACTTCATTTGTTTCGAAGGTAATTTTAGTAACGCTATAGCAGGGAAAATCATAAATTGCTGGAACTTGTAATCACATATATTTCCTTTCTTTCATTTGTAACAGTAAGTTAAATTAACTCTTAAAATATTATCCAACATTTGCTAGTTTATGTAAGGCATCTTCCAGAGGTACACCTTTTTACAGTCAGAATTCATCATGAATGTAATTAGTGTAAATTTTGCTGGTAAAGCAGACAGTCGCTGCTTGCACACCGAAACTTTATAATGGGCTGCTGCTTGCAAAGTGGAACAACAGTGACTATTTACATAGGTTTCATAGTGTAAGTTAGTATTATATTTCTAGAAATACGTATCCAACCAAAACTTATTTTTTCGGCAACAGTTGAAAGTAATGCCCAGGGCATTCTGTATATTAAATGCAATTATTATCAGCGCTATTCACTTTCACAAACCTGCATAAATTCAGAAATAAACTTCCTGTAAAAAATGCTACTGGGTACTGCTGGCACACGGCATTTTATGACTGGCTCCTGTTTTGGTTGACCAATATAATTTGTTCGCAGTGGGTTAAATTGTGGAAGTTATGAATACATATTTATAAGTACTCGACAGACCAAACATATTTGTTGCAATTGCTAAAACTAAAATTTCATGTACGATTTGAAATGTTACAAGAACATTAGCAAATAGCACTAAGAAACGTTTCATAACATCAATTTACATGTTAACGATTGTACCTTCCATTAGGCATAAGGTATTTCTATCTTACATTATTTTCTTTTCTGGAATCTTTTAAGCATGAACTAGATATAAGAGGTTAGCGCCTAGCGGATAATTAAGTTATACACAAGCTTGGCTACTCCACTAACTGATACAACAACTGTACAAATACACTTATGCTCTGGCTATATGTGTTGAGGTGGTCACCTATTTTTCCTAGCAAAATGTTTTTAATGTAAATATTTTATATAAATTTGGAACAATCAATTATTCATTTATATATAACTACTTTATATTTTTTGTGAGAAATTAATGCTGAAAATTTGGGGTGATTGTGATACAATGGTATTTACGTGGGACAATGCCAACCAAAGTTATCAAAGTCTACTGAATCTTTTCCTAATAGAATTAAAATTTGTACTAAAAGGTACCTTATTATTTATTTCCTTAGTAATACCAATTTTTTTGGATAAAAAGTTGTATGCAGTAAATGTACACTTCCACTGCAGACAGTAGAAGTAAGGGATTTTCTTTACTTATCCAATGACATGATTGTGCCATCAGAAGCTACAAAATATGGGTTCGATGGCTGTTCCACAGTGAGAACGTACAGCAGTGCCTCGCTACTGCTTGGTTCATTCTTCTTTCTATCCAGGTCTTGGAGGTGTGTACCAACCTACAGCAGAACAGTCAATTGTGTTAATGCCAGCACAAATTATGCCACAGAATCATATTACAAGAAAATCGCATAATAACCATATTGAAACCCATAATCAACTAATTAACTGCAAGTTAATTTACAAACACACATTGCTATAATACTGTTACTGATACACCAGCAGTACAGATGTTATAAGGGAATAATCAGGTCGTGTACATACTAGTGCTGGGACAAAATCTACCAGTTACACATATGTGGTTAGAATAAAGAATCTGACAAAAAATTGATTTAACAAAACACAAACTCAGATGTGGGCAATTAAAAACATATTCACAACTGTCATCTGGGCTCAACAACTGAACACAAAATGCCTCAAAGCATCTAAATTTAATGGTTTTTCCGCTGGCGAGTTGGGAAAAAGTGTAAGTCGCACCAAACCAGCAGCGAATGCTAAAAACTCTAATGCATGTTTAGTCACGAAATTAATGAAAAGCATGTATAACTTAATTTACCTTAATGTAAACATTGCCAGACTTCTCAGTTTAGGTGTCCACCACTACATGTCATGGTAATTTAATTGTTATTGGGATTATTTTGTGGCACTATAAAAATTACAATAATTTGCAAGTATATCACATAGGTCACAAGTGGCGGCTCCAGGAAGAATTTCAAAGGAGGTCACAAAGTTAAAAATTAATAAAATACTTTATTTGAGATGCAACGAACTTTTAACTAACTTCTAAATAATTTCAGGTTTTTACTTTTAGTTGTTTCAATATGTGCTCCCCAATACTTGACTAAAAAAAGCCACAAACCTTACTGTATTCAATAAATCTAAAAATTATGTTTATTTATCTATTTGTTTCTACTAGTTCATTGTGTTTTTTAACTTACCTTCTGCATACTTCATTAAAAACTGATTTATTAAGTCCACCCGCCCCAGCATTACCATTTTCATTTCATTTTGTAGTGTAGTTTGTTACCTAACCGTTTTAATATTGTCAACCAAATGTTTTAAGCCGACAGCACCTGTAGTCGCTCACATAACGTCAGAACAAAAAAGAACACAAAACGAACAATAAAACGCGGGTTTGTCATAATATAATGTCATATCAAACTAATGAAATGATTTCATGGAATTTATTTACTAAAATTGTATTTATTGTTTCCCTTTTGGGTGTGATGGGTTTGCGATAGAATAAGTTAGCTATCTGAGAAGGCCAAGATTTTTAATTTATTTACCTATTTTACAGAAATTTTTTCTTTTCTTGTCATTATTTCGGATTCAGAGTAATTACTGACAATGTAAGGTTATAGAAAATTAACATTTTACGAGAAATATAATATTTTTGTGCTTAATTTATATTGTGTATTATGTGCTGGTTTTACAATGTTATAAATGTATTTATATTTTATGAATAGGTTTCTGCCATTTGCAAGCAGAAAATAGCACACAGTGAAAATTAGATACAAAAGTATTAAATAACTAGTAGTGAGAGGGTGAAGAGATTTGGGCGGCTTTTAACATCGAGGTCTTTAGAGCCGATGAGGGTGAAGTGAGGTGAGTATGGAGGAGCACTGGAATTAAGGGATGGGGGAAACGGAAGATCCCAGAGGAAACCCGCAGACCAACGGCATCGTCCGGCAAGATTCCCACTTGCGAAAATTAAATTTGGAGTTAACTGGCCAGGGAGTGAACCGGTCGGAGATTGAACCCAGTTCGCCTTGGTGGGAGAGAGTGCAGACGAACTGCTCAGCCACCATAGCCCCTAAACAACAATTTAATTGTAAGTTTACTATAATGAAACATTTTCAATAATAAATATAAAATAGAAATTGTGGCATAAAAACGAAGAATTTATGTATTAGGTTAAGCAAAGCCTCAATTCCTATAATGATAAGCTAACTTTTTCGCTAAAAAAAATTCCAATTATGTTCACTCACTTGGTTTTTTGAACTAATGTGGCATATTAGATGTCATTTCAGTACCACAACAAGAAAAACAGTGTGTATAAACATCGAAAACTCTGATATGATGCTCTGTGATTATCAAAATAAACGCAAATTCTTAAACCATCAGTAACCTAGTGGTGCAGAACTCTATGATCAAATACTTTACTTATGCACTTATTATGAATAAAGATGCATAAAAGAGCATTTATTTGCTGGGGCATGTTACAGATTGTATGGAAGGGCACATGCTCCTGCACACATTGACAAGAGCAGCCCCTGCAAGTCACAGGTAAATTCTTTTCTTTTTGAAGGGTACAAATAAATAAATCTTCACATCAGGTTACACAAAATTTTCATCTGAATTAGTTCAAAATTTTGAAACAAATATAAAATAATTGTTTTGTGATTTTAGTTGCAGTCGCAAGCAGAAATGTATTTATGCGAATACGTAAAGCTCTACATTAATTGTATGTATGTTAAGATAAATAGAACTGCAGCACCAAAGCACCGAGACATACTAGTACAACAATATGAACAAAGACCCTCTAAACAAATTGCTTAACAAATTCCCTTTTTAAGCGATTATTTTAAGATTTGTGCTACAGTACCAGCTTCCCGCTGAGTGAAATTTTTAAAGTAATTAAAACAAAAATTTTAGTAAGACATAAATGCGTATTACTGTTTCTTCTAATTAGGCACACACGTAATCTGAAACCAAACTACAGGATAGTAGACACTGTTATATGAAAACATTACAAATGACCTCATATGACAATATAAAAAAAATATAAAACAATTATGTAATGGGATAGATTAACTTTTTTTTGGTTCAATGTCTATTCTGATTCATCTCTTCTTTTCACAGTTCTTCTGACAATGAAATTGCGTACACACCATCCAGGTTTGTTTCATTACTTTATACAATCTTATTCACATGTAAAAGCTAAATTTGAATAACTATAGGTACACATTTTCTATATTGGTTTTTAAATGAACTTAGTAGGGTTAATAATATATAGACAATTTTTTTATAAATTGTATTAAAAACTTTAAAAAGGATGTGAATTTGGGGATAACCATTTTTTTATTCTTGACAAATTGTGTTTTGTGAATTATTAACTTTTTAAGGTTATGCATACTTTCAATGCCATGTCAGATTAATCCACTACAATTATTGCGTATCATATTTGACATTAAAAATACGTATCAAGCCAAACGTTATTCCACATGTCCAATGAATTTACAACACCTTGGCACCCAGCTAAATGGCCTATATACTGCAAAAACACGAAAGTTATTTTATAGTTGATATCAAAGCCGAACAGAGTTATTGATGTCATGTTGTGTTATGTGATCTTTTTTAAGTCATGTGGTTTTGTCAACCAAATTACTTATGAACCAGTTGTCTAATTACAACCAAATTCAAAAACACTGTTTTGTATAATTACCAATAAATATCTGGATACGTAAAATTTTTTATTTCGCTTATGGACATTACAAATGACACTACACCCTATTATTATTTGGGAATTTGCAGGGGTGTAATTGAATCAAATCCATAAATAGAGAAGAGCTCAGAAAGTTGTACTCTTTTAAGGGTGCCACATGTTTGGTTAACAAACTATGTCCCGGCGTGTTTTAAATCAGTGATTTTTAAACAAACTATTTCAGGTACACAAAATCTGTTTTCACACAAAAATATTTCACTTCAGACACATTTCTTTCAAAGTATTATGCACACTGCAAGAATCAGTTAAAGCCCTTCGATGTTGCAAAATGTATCAAACTACTGTATCTTAACAATATTAATGTAAATATAATAGAATTTATTGAGCTTGACATTTGGTTTTACAACAAATTTTCCGGTAATAAAATTAAATGTGTCAACGCTCAAGCTCTTGCAGTAAAAGCTAGATGACGAAAAACATGCTTACTAGTTCAGAGCCTTGGGCATACTATTGTTGGATCACTTGAGAAGCCAGTGCCACCCTCATCACTCCCTTGTTTATAATGCTTAAAATAGCACCAACTAGGTAGAACATCAACTATGGCAAACCTTGCAAATTTTAACTATATTATGTGATTATATAAGAAAGTTGAAAGTTCTCGGTTTCTGCATCTTATGTCAAGAGAATTTGGGGTCATATAATTTAAGGTAAGTCTGCACAAATCCATACAACAGCACTTCCGTAGAGGTTAATTATTATCATATCTATGCCCCCCTGAAAAATATTTTTGTGCACAATATGTATACTATACTATGTCTGCACTTGCAGCTTTCATTTGGTTATTTGTTTTTTTTTAAGAAGACATTTCTTACTTAATTGGACCAGTCAGTACTTAATCACTTATACCACTAAACGTCTACGATTTATAAGCACACACCTCAGACCCACAACAGTTGAAATCATCCAATCAAGGAAATGGGTCTGAACCTTTGTGTTTAGAAATACACCTAGTCCTGAAACTTTTTCGTGAAAATCTGAGGGCCCTTAGCATATCCAAATATGTAGCAGGCTTCAAAGACACATACATGTGTACAACTTATGGCAAACAAAACAACAAAGTTGATACAATAAAAGTCAAATTAACATGGTCACAGGCCTGATCACTTTATTCATGTATCGGTCAAGGGAAACTGTGAAATTAGTATAAAAATAAATATTTTGCAAATGTGCTAATTCTTACACTAATGTGAATTGAAAACCAGAAAACAAAAGCAATTATTTCAGCATTCAAAAATATTTGCATGGCACTTTAAAATCTATTTTAAAATATGGAACTTCTTCACATACTTTGTTACCCAATTTACTGGGTGCATTACAGTAAGTGTACCCAGGTGTATGCAAGTAAGCTTATTTCAAAACTGCTCTGTCAACTAACAGCCTATACAAACAAAATAGGTCAATTCACAATTTACATAACTTTGATATAGTTATTAAAATACAGATTACAGTACTTAACATGTGATAACCAAAGAGTTGCATAGGGCACTGGTGTCAAAACCTACTTTGATAAGAAAATAATACTTATTTGCAAATAAAATAACTTTGTGAAAGCATTTGAATGGTTTATCTTGCAATAATGACCACAATAATAACCTGTAATCTGTCCTATTATGATTAACTGCTTCTTAGGTGAAATGCTAATCTGAATTCTCACCATGTTATCAAACAATTTGCACAACATGTTGCTAGTTTTGACTGTATCTAAGCTTTGCCATGCTAAGTAGGGCGAGTATTGAATACAGAGATTATGTAATTTTTTTGCCTACAAATGCTACATTTCCATCTTTAGCAGTGATTGGTAAAAACTAAAACGTTGAGTCTAACTACCAGAAATTGACTTGTCATTCAAGTTGAGTATGTTTCCAACAAACATCAAGTCAGTGAACATGCAAGTCGTCTTTCGATGCTTTGAGATAGTAGGCTAAACAAATAAAGCTCCAGTGAACATTATATGCTGATATGGCAAAGTTTGATTACTTCTTCTCAACTTCACTTTCATGATTCATGAATGTTACTAACCTTAAAGGTTGCGTTGGAATAAAAACAATACCTCTGAATATTTGGCAACATTCTATAATATTCGGGATGTATTGCAACAACTACATCCGAAACCGACTGACGGCAGACTATATTCTTGCAACGAGATTTTCAAGTAGGTTCTCATGCAACGTGTGGTTTGGTTTGTTTACGTTAATATGATACATTTTCTATATTTTGGTGTTCTGATTGTACATCGAACTGTTAACTGAACCGTATTACTGATTTCCTACAAAATCTGAGGCAGAATACAAATAAAATATTAGTTGAAGTACATTTCGATGTATTAAATTAGTATTCGGATGTTATCTGTTTTCTTCGAATAACAACGATGTTTGTTATTGTTAGGCTGGGTTTATAAACTACGGAAGAAATAAAGAACGCAAGAAACGCATAGACGCAAACAGTAAAACGTACGTATTTCAGAGGTACATTTTATAAACTACGCAGGACGCAAGTACGCAATGCAAGAATTGGTAAGCTTTCTACTCCTTGTATTTTTCTTGCGTTTTGCACCTTCTAAATGAGCCGTGATCGATTGCAAAATCATTTTACACACGTACAGAAGGCTGTGATCTTCAATTAGTATTATATTATTTGCTAGTACAATTAATTTATGCCTGCACTACGCGTCGAATCAACATGATGAGTATATTTGCGTATTAAAATATTTTAGTGTCGCCATCTTGCTGGGAAAATTGACAATTTTTCTTAGGACAATTGTCAGGCTTTTAAAATTATATACCAGTAACTTTACAAAGCCCAAAATTTAAAAAAAAGTCAATACTAAACAAAAATGTTTGAAAAAAGACAAAACATATTCATTAAATGGCATTATAAAAAAATTGTTGTACTTGTTTGGAATTTTTATTTTTACAATTCTGGTGACGTCTTGCATCGTGCGAAGATAGTAAATAATTTTCCTGCGTCGCATCGTTGCGTTCTTACGTTTGTTGCACCATTTATTTTATAAACCCGGCCTTAGTGATTGGCTGCAGGATTAAATGGAATTGTGTTTCTTTCATCCGTCTCATAATTCTTCTCAGCTGTCTGCTTGTTATGTGGGAAATATTGATGCCATAATATATATCTCAAATACTTTGCTACGAATGAAGATAATATATAGACAACTGTTAGTATTCCACATTCTTCTATAATGTAAAGATGTTCCGCACATTATGTGATGTAAATGGTAACATGCAAGCGTGTGGCCATTTTCAGCGTGTATACACTGCACAAATAAATTCTGTTTTTCTTTTAACGAAATCGGTTGAGAGAAATCGGTTTTCATTTTAGACAGATATAACCTCAAAAACCACACACTGTAATGCTCACAACATTATGGAAAGTTGTAGCACAGTTTACATACAGAACGTTTATTGGCTGTATCTTATCGCCTTCCAACCAGTATCATATCACTGTGAAGTGATATACCCTGTTTTAGTGTAAAATATTATTATTTACCCTGCAAATATATGACAGAAAATATAGCCATGCTATTATGGACAAACTTTACAGGTAATCATATTTTGCATAATATTGTTAAAAATGATTATCCTATTGTTTATTGTGGCATAAACTTGAATTTGACCCGAAAATTGTACACCTTACTAGACTTGAGTTTCACACAACTCGACATGACACTGTAAAATCCAATTCATTCATCCCAAATCCTAAGCAGTAGGTGCATGTAATTTATAGTCTGATTTTATTTATTGATTTGTTCTCTTTAAAATAAATGAAAAACTAAGTGAAAAATACATGACATATAGAACTCAAACAAAACATTAACGTAATTACTTTGATGCAACAGTGCAGCAGCAGCATTTTTTTCGTTGTTGTAGGAGAAACAATGTTCGCCAGTGGCAGAAACAAACAAACAGCAATAATGAAAAAAATAAATTATTTTGCCCCAGTGACAAGACTGTATACATTAGGGTTCTCTTATATCGACCTCTATGTTTGTAACTATAGTAAATAGGCCTATTTTAGTGCATACTTAAGGATAGATGCTTAATATGTACTTTCAAGTCTGGTAGCTAGTCTTTTGGAAGCTATTTCTGAAAAACTGACAGATAGCAATCCTAGATAACAGTTTTCGGCACCTATGTGAGCAAATATTTTCACAGAAAGGTGCTTTTAATTTTGCTGTAAATGTATACATAATTTTTTTTTGCTATAGAAACGCATAATTCTAGTAAAATTTTCCTTAAAAAATGTTGGCAAACCCAGTAAATCAGTATTGCCAGTATATACACTTCTTGCATTCTGAATATTGTCTCTCGAAACCTTAAGATTTTGGTTGAAACTAAACAAAAGCTACTATTGGTTAATTTTTGACTGCTTTCCCCTTTTCAGATATCTTGAGTTGTTATGATGCATATATTAAGTATTGAGTTTTGAAATAAATATCTATGTGAAAAACTGTCAACAGATTTAACAAAAAAAGTAGGCTACTGTTACAAAATACAGAATGAGTACAAAAGAATACCTCTACTTTGAAGTTCTTTAATATCAAAACCAAACAACCTACAACCCTGATTGACCAATCAAATGAACCGTGGAACCGTGAAGTATGTTTACTATACATGACAAAATTTTCTATGTGACCACCATGAGCGGCCCGAACAACATCTACGTGATAATCAAACTCGTTCGACGCTCTTGTCAGTATGTCCGGTGTTACGGTTTGGATGGCGTTCGTAACTCTCGGTTTGAGGAGGTGAGGAGGTAGTGAGCTCGCATTCGACACGTCATTTTGAAGGGGGCTATCTGATGTTTGTTTTATGTGCCGAGAGATGACACTGGTAGCGTCTGTCGTCGCACTATGAGCGTGTGTTGTGTGTTAGTCCACATCACGCTGGCAACGGAACAACAGAAGGCGTTCTGTGTTATTCAGTTTGCTAAATGTGAACCGGTTACGACTGTTCAACGTGAATTCCGTCATAAATATGGACGTCGTCCTCCTGATAGGTGGAATATCGTTCATTGTTTTCGTCAGTTCCGTGACACAGGATGCCTTTGCAAAGGCAAAAGTTCCGGGCGGCCGCGTTTGTGCGAAGAGAATGTGCAGCGGATTCAACAAGCGTTCGTTCGCAGTCCGAGAAAATCAACTCAACAAGCTAGCAGGGAAATGCAAATCCCCCAATAGTTTGTATGGACAGTATTGCGAAAGCGATTTCTGTACAAGCCATACAGGTTACAGCTTGTACAGGCTCTTACCGAAAGGGATAAAGAACTGAGATGTGATTTCTGCGCATTCCTTCTTGCCCAGAACAAGGTTGGCTTTTAGCAATGAAGCAACGTTCCGTACAAATGGTAAGGTGAACCGGCAAACGTGCGGGTATGGGGTCAGGAGCCTCTACATGAACCCACCAAACACGAGTGCGCATCCCCCAAAGTGAATGTGTTCTGCGCTGTTTCCAAAGAGACTGTTTTCGGCCCTTTCTTTTTTCACGAGCCCACTGTTACTGGAATCCCTTATTTGTACATGCTTACAGAGTGGTTGTTTCCTCAGTCATAAGAGACGGTGGGGGGGGGGACTTCATTTCCCAGCAGGATGATGCGCCACCCCATTAGCACCTAGCTGTTCGCGGATATCTGAACGAGACGTTGCCGCAACGCTGGATTGGTTGAGGAGCAGCTGGTGTCTAGGTTCTTCATCACTTGCCCCCAATAATCCTGGATCTTACCCCATGCGATTTTTTCTACGGGGGTACATAAAGGATCAAGTGTTTCGTCCACCATGGCCGGCTAACATTGACGAACTCAAAACAAGAATTACGGACGCCATCCAAACCGTACTCCGGATAGGCTGACAAGAGGTTGGAACGAGTTTGATTAACGCGTAAATGTTGTTCGGGTTGCTAATGGTGGACACATTGAACATTTATGAAGATATGGTAAACAAATTTCACGGTTCCGCGGTTCATTTGATTGGTCACTCAAGGTTTTAGGTTGTGTGGTTTTGATATTATAGACCTTCAAAGTAGGGGTATTCTTTTATACTCATCCTGTATCTAGAAGAAAAATGAGAGGTTAAAAAAATGTACGCTTTCAAGATGACGTCTATTTTTGCACATAAATAAAGAATATTTTTACTGATTTGGTCAAGGGTTAAAAAGTTTCCGTTTTGGTTGAAATAAAATTATGTAGAGCACGCAGGAAGGGATTAAAGGTGGAGGAAAAATAGATAATATTCTATGATGTGGTATTCAAGTATTGGTATTCAGTGTTTGCAGTAGTATCAGGGTAGCATTATCAGTATCAGAGAAAGTATTATTGAGGTATCGGAATAAGTAGTAGCTGAACAAATCTAGTTTTTATGCATTTGTAAGTATGGCAGTTTCAGTTCTTGAGGGAGTAATTTTAATTATTAAAATAATAAATTATCCTAGTATCATTACTGTTTAAAAAGCGAATAAAATAATGTTTTTTACTAAAATTTCCTTAACTTCATGCTCTTATCATCAACCAGCACATTCAGTTGCCGAGTGCTGTAGCAATGCAGCATGTTCAGTTGTCCTACTGTAATACATACATAAGTGGTTAGAGAAAAAATACTTGCTGCAGAGAAATTACAGGCTGCAGTAAACATAGAGATGGTACTAAGCATTAATATAAGTACGTATATTTTGCACTGATGCTTGTCATAACATTAAGTCATTTCAAATCACTATAATGCTTTCATCAAATAAAATATAAATAATTGTTGCAATTGAATAAATATGCATGATTTGAATAGTTTGCGAGTCGCACTTAGCTTGTTCTGTCTGTTTCCCTGCTGCGATCTCGATGTACGAACAAGAAAGTTTCCGAACAATTTGGTTCCGCTGTTATATTTTTACCAAGGGAACTGGTCATATTTGGTCAAACTGAATTACACAGGTTGAATAGAAGTATCCTTATAGCAAATTCTCTGACATTTCTTGCATTTCTCCAGGTATCCTGTTACATTTCCCCAACCAACTTATGCAACAAATATTACAAAAAAAAAAATATTATTTTCCTAAAAAAAAAAACAAATTTTAATGGATAACAATAATATAGCCTTTATAAATTATGGATGCTTTGCTACGAAAAAATCAATATTTATAAAAAACTTGAAACAAAATAAACCGTTGGTACAAAGATGGTATGTGGAAAAAGTTGACAGCATTCTCGTAACCAGAAGAAAAAAAAACGATTTAAAGATATGGCACAATATAATGTATCAATTCAATGAGAACCTCTAAAAATGTTTGAACTATTTCTTGAGTAAACATTTTACTTGACAAATCTTACACGTACATGTAAGAACATGTTTGCTGCATCAACTACAAAGAAACAAAATACTGCTAAGAAATTACGTATAATGATAGTTACAATTTAACTTATGAAAAAAACTGTCCCCAAACTCATATATAGTCCTACAAAGATGGAATAAATGAAAGTTACAGTACAATTCATAAGATGACATGTCGCAGAAGTGCTAGAATCAAATATGTAGTTTCTTATTAAATACACTTTAAACTATATTACCTAAATTCTATGACGTCACACAAATGTCGCTCACTTTTCTTGAAATGTAAAATTCCCTGACTTTTCCAGTTTTTCCCTGATGCTAACCACCCTGTTACATTATCTAAGAAACAATAAACAATTCTTTATTTCATTTGTATGCAGCAATTCAGAACCCACGGACGGAATAAATTTCCACATTGATTAAGGCAAGGGAATATTGGTAACTATAATGGACCACACTTCCCTTTATTAAATGATTTTGAACGCTTTCCCTGGTGGGCTTACGAAAACTATGCCTACAACCAAAATGCCAAAACAAAATATCGACAATTGTCTAATATGACAACTACTTGTGATAAGGTTTCACCAAAAATAAAGCATACCATAAATAAATTACACAAAAATATATTATCTAGCAGTGGTTCATACTGCAGCAGCATTTCGGCAGCTAAATGCATTCTGACTCTCAGTAAAGAACCTACGTGGGGGATGTTACGAAACATAAAAATGGAAATGGTTACGCTTATATTTAAAACCATAATCCCTTATTGGTCTCTTAGTCTGTTTGGGGACACGATGGTTGAGCCGTTATGCTGCTCACCTCCCACAAACGCTAACTGTGCTCAATTCCCGGGTGGGTCACCCCGGGTTTTCGCAAGTGGGAATCGTGCCGGATGATGCCGCTGGCCCGCGGGTTTTCTATGATATCTCACGCTTCCACCGTCCTTGCATTCCGGTGCTGCTCCATTCTCACCTCATTTCATCCTCATCGGCTCTCAAGACCTCGTTGTTAAGAGCCGACCAAATCTCTCAACTCAACTCTGAGCTCTGAGTCTCTTTTGTCATTATATTTTCATTTAGCTAAGTTAATACAATGAAAAATAGTAACAAAACACTGGTAAAATAAATTTAATATTTTTTAAAAAAATTTTAAGTGTAAATAAAATGTGATGTTTTTGCTATTCTCATATAGGACAAACATGACAAGCCAATCTTTCATTTGCTAAGGTATTTTAACATATGAGCAATCAAATGTTTAAATACATAGGTGAAACCAAATTAACTTACTATTTCTCATCAAAATCAAGCAGACGTCGGTCCTCATCTAAAACCCTTTGTAAATATAGGCTGTTTTTTATGATTCACAGTCTGCACTTGGGAAGCGCCTCTTTCAAAGAAACATTTATAGCTGACTCGTACATGTCCGATGGTAAAGTTACATTCACAGCATCTGCATCAGTTTTAAAAAAATTTTATAAACATTCAGACACAAACACAAACACATTGGTACACTGCCCCTACTAATAAAAGTACAAAAAATTTTACCTCGGCAAATATGTTGTTTATTAACAATTGAAAACTGGTTATATAAAATTTATTTCAGTAAATAATATTAGTTCATATGTACTTATAAGATATAATGATAATAATTTATCAAATGTAACTTTTGCTAAGTTTCTTGGTTTATATATTCATAATCATTTAAATTGAAAAAAATAACACAACATTTATATAACTAATAAATTTAGTGCAGCCTGTTTCTTTCTTAGGCACCTGTCATTAATATCTAAATCATCCCTCAAGCAAGTATATTTTGCTTACTTTCACTCCATATTATCATATGGAGATTTATTTTGTGGTACTTCAACGGATAGTGTTAAAGTTTTTCTTCTTCAAAAGAGAGCTATAAAGATATTAGGTAACAAACATCAAAGGGAATGATGTAGACAGGTCTTTAAAAAGGAAGAAACACGTTACGGTATATAAATACCGTAACAGTTTTATATATNGGTTTCTAATAATCGAGATAAATTTCTTCCTAGTTGTGCGATCCATTATTGAGTAGTCCGTTTCCAAAGAGTTCCTTGTCCGTGAACATTGATTGTAGGGAAGCAGGGAAGAATGTTTATGGAATGTATTTGTTAATGTGGCTGTATGAACTTCGATATGGAGGTTACTTCTGTTCACGGATGTTGTCTGTACAAATTACAGCCTTTTAAGACCAACCATTCCTGTTAAGATAAAATAAAAATTAAACCTGTGTTTAAATTGCCTTTGCTCTGTTTTGGACCCGTAAATCATTTGTCATTCCATATCAAACGCTAGGAAGGAACCATCACGACCATTATTGGAAATTGTCATAGTTGTGAACAACGGACGCTTTTAAAATGGACTACTCAATATTAAAACACGATGTCTAGGGAAATTACATATTCCATCTCTTCCCTTTCAATTTATAAAACAGAATTACACTTCTCTGCTATACATTTCTTTAAATTTTCTGCCATATAAATATGAACTTCTTTGCTGGAATAATAACACTCAATTATACATAAGGTAAAATCATTTTTAATATCAAATGTATTTCGTTCTCTAAATGAATATTTTAATAATTTTAAGTAGTCAGATTTTATTACTTATTACAATGTGCTTATGCTGATTTGTGTGTAGATTTTTTGTATGAAATTGTGATTTTATTTATTTGTATTGTTTATAATTTAAAAGTATATATGGACATGCCTCATATACTAAGTGTCTGTGACATGCCATTGGATAAAGGGAGTTAAATAAAAACAATTAACATTACATTAAATTTTTATTAAATATTTAATTTTAAAACTGTTAGCATAACCTTATTAAAAAAAGTCACAAATAACAAGCAAATATGGCAACCCCGATAAGTACACATGTAAGTCCAGCAAGTACGCAGCTTCATGTACTCACCCAAGATAAAGCCCATGTGTTTTATACCAAGATTTTGGACAGCTTTAGTGAAAGGAGCACGGGACCAACTGTGCACATGTGTATACTTAAAAAGAATTAAGAAAATGTCTTATAGGCAGATTTGTTATAGTTTCCATTAAATTACATATTCCTACTAGTAAGGGTTAGTAATAATGACCTGAAAATTACAGTGAATCGCCCAAATAATTGATTCAACTACTATACTAAGTCAACTCAAGCTGGAAAAATTGTGATTCATAATGTAGAAAATGAGGTGACTAAATGCATGTTTTCTTTAGTGTAAGTGGATTACAGACACGTTATGTGATTTTAGCTAAATTTTGAGTGTGTGGTACATAGCAATTTTTAACTTATAAAAAACACCTTTTTCCTTCTAATTTTTCAACATAGCTTTCTAACATTACCCCTCCTATTGGTAACTCTCTTATCCTTAATTTTAAAAAACTACACTTTAACCAATTACAAATGCTAGCAGCAGCCTTATAAGAAATTTTCAACATCTCAGGTATTATGTTACTTGTCCCTTAACACCTACCTGGTGCTTGAACTGCGTTGCAGGGTGCTTGAAACACATGTTTTTCCACAAAACTATTAAACGTGCATCCAATGTGCTGATCGTTGAAAGGAACACACACTTCAGACGAGGGCGGTTGAGTACATTTCAGTGTACTCTCCAAAATAACTAAAAACTGCTTTATCAAAGTGCTCAATCTAAATTATACGCATAAGATGCATACAAAACTACTCATGGGTCCTACACTGAACTTTCTTACAAAATTTACACTAATAAAACAATAGGGTCACCGCTGAAAGTCCCAATAGGTACCCGCACGCAGTGAGATTAGAAAACTGCTCTACTGTTCGTTGCTGTTTCTTTTCTGTATATATTCGCGCCTTACTAATAGCGCAATCGAAAACTGTAACAAAGCGTTTAGTCTTCTCATCAATATTTTCTACGCACGTAATACAGCATTTAAAACAACAAAGTTTTCTGTATCCATGTCTGCTTGCAAATGAAAACGTAAACCAATACGCGGAACTCCCGTCATGGCTTCCGGTGCAAACAACAATAACTTGCGCATCAATCGGTCGGTAACGGAGATACACACGAACAAGGGTGTCCGAATTCGGAGAATCCCTCTCCTTCACGAAGGGGACAAGGGATTATATACCGCGAAGAGCGTAAGGGAAAGTGGACAAGTACGCAAAGCAGTGATTTCAGATACAGCTATGTTTTCATTGTTGTTTCGTGATTTCTCTACGTTATGTTTCGTTGTGTCTCGTCTTACGTGCAACAGCATATATTATCTGAAAATGTAAACTTGACACCTCCTATCCAATGGAATGGATGTACACGAAATACTTTATAATAAAATTAATTAATTAATTAATAAAAAGTAACAATTTACTACTTAGGTGTGCAAATAACCGAACAAGCTAATTATATTCCAAGCTACAAATAACTATATACACTACCATAGGCCTATAGAGTTTCTGCCTCTTATAAACCTACATCATCGTACTTAATTATGATAAGTCGCAGCTTTTATGAATGGATGTATTTGTGGCATAAAAGTAGTAGTACATTTCAATGTCACTATGTTGAATCTGTGCTGGTGTGTAGAATTGTTTTGTTTGATGTACGAAAAATACGTACTTCTGACATGTTTAGGAGCTGTAACGTTTACATATATCCTGGCATGTTTCTAATAGCAGAGTTTTACGTACAAATTCCATAGCGAAATATCTCGGCCAGAACAAACAAAAACTAAGTCAAGACCAGTACTGTTGCATATGAAAGTTGTAATGTACATTTGTAAACCCCACCTTCTCAACCCTCTACACAGGTGAGTGGATTAATTTTAATGTAACATTGGGTGTTGGTTGTAAATTAGTATTCATTTATTTTCCATCTTGTTGAAACCCATAATACACATAATAATTAATTCATATACAATTCATGGAGCATGATACAAATAAATGGTATATGAAATATCCTACAATTAAAAACTTATCAAGTAGTGATCAATTCAGATGAGTACACAATATTGAAATGTATATTGTTATATATACAAACACATCAAAAAAGTTTATACAATAAAGAGAAAAGATAAAAAAATGTGCATTATTACAATAGAATTAAACAAACACATGCAGCTTGTGGATATTCGAATATTTTTTCACTGTGTAAACCAAATATTTTTATTTAAATGTTAACATTCTTTAAACAATTTATATCATTGAATGAATATAAAAGCTTATTTTTAGAAATCTGCCTAACAGGCTCAGAATGTTTTAATTTGTTTAAATATTTAATCTGACGTGGCAATCTATTGAAGAGGCAGATGCTTATGTAGTGGCAGTTGTTAGTATACTGACTGTTCACATAGTAGGGTATTTTTATGTTACGGTGTGTTCTGGTTTTGTTTGTGTGTATGGCACTGTTTGTTTTATGGGAGAGTAAATATTTTTTTTTAAATACAAACAGAAGTTTTAATTTGTGTGAACAGAAGAATATAAATACCCACCCAACACAGTGCCAATAGGCTTACTTGTGATATTCTCTGCTTACGCAGAATTTGTGCATGTACATCCAGAATTCTAGATTAGTTTCATTGCAAAATGATGGCGATTCAACTACAATTAATATTAGATCAATTTCTAGTTGTTATTGAAAATGACAGTGGTTATCTCTATTGTAACATGGATTTTGTGTAATTGATCACACATTCTACACTTGGTATGATCTGTTGTTAATGCCTGTAACAATTAAGTTAAGAGACAAGTGGAAAAATAGATGCATACATACATACCACAAGACTATTTTACGTGAAAGAGGAGTTTGAGTACGTCTCTCTCGAGTGAAAATGAGGCATGTAATTAAAACGTGTTCTTAAATGGATAGCACTACACAAAAACGTCCAGCTGTGTAACATGTACTTCTTTTCCATTGTGCCGATTAAATAAAAATTATTTGACTAACTTTTAAGTTTGAGAACTTCTAAATATAAATATAAATGAGCATATAGGCCTACCAATAGTTATTCTTGGCTAAACTAAAATATTCACGTAGAATATAGTCATTAACATTAGGCCTACAATCTAATTTTACTACCATTACACACTGACCACGCTCGAAGGCAACAAACAACAACGAAGATGATGAAAAAACTAACCGCGTTTCAGATATCTCCGGGATACCAACATAAACAAATTAATCAATGAAATTACCTACGGCACTTGTAATACGAAAATATATGTATGAAAGACCCGTGAGAAAGCTTAAATGTTTAAGTATTGACTACCAGATAATAACCACTTCAAAAATACTAGAGCTCATAACAAATTATTAATGTTAAAAATTATTATTTCAAAATTAAAACCATATATATTTTTTAATGTGATCTCTTCCCGAAAATTGTTTGAGCAAAATTTCAAATTTAAATTCGACCAATCAAAAAAATATAGCCTAAACTTTTACCTAAAACAATAATTATATTATGAAAAAATACTTATTTTTACGAATGTTCAGTAAACAGTTTCGTAGAATAGTTATTGCAAATACAATATGCATTCATATATACTAGTAAATTCGCCCGTGTATGTAATTATCTTAACAAAATTGGCAAAACATATGTTGGGGTCATTTGGAAGCTTGTATTTGGTAATTTCTCATCTTCTCAGTTGGTGAAATGAAAAACTAAAAATTACAAAAATACCTAATCTATATTGTTAACAAAATCGGGTTACGTGGCCATTTCGTAAACAAAATTAGTCAATAATTGGCAAATAATTAGTGTAGCGTGTAGCAACGTTAAGAAAAAAAACTTGTAAATAACTCGTTACAAAAACATGAAACCAACACAAAACACTGTTGCCCTCGCCGGGATTCGGACCCGCAATCCCTCGCGCCACAGACGAGCGTGCAACCCACTGACTACGTGTGTCGACGATCGACGACATCGAAACCCTAAAGGAATAAATTTCAGGAAGTTTTATTACTAATTAAATATAACGAACATAAGCAGTTACTGAATCTAAACTACATAGCCTTACTTGGGTTCTAATTCAGAAAATATACATTACGAAATAAATAATTTTAATATGGTACATACTATATTAACTGGTGAATATTTAATGAAAAGTACGAAAAAACGGCAAGTCCAACAACGCTAAGGGGAACACAAAAGGAAATTGTACATTTACCTACCCCATGTACCAGAAGACGTAGCAGTCATTTTGTCTTTTCTTCGTAATCATAAACATTCACAACTTGTCAGTACCGGATCTTGCACCTTGTACAAACGCGATAAAACACTAAAGCAGGATTGCATTAAAATTTTCTGTGACTGTCCTTGGAATTCATCATTTTATCAGCGCCTACTTAAGTCACTCGTAATCAGTTGTGCAACTACAGTGAAGAAAACCACTTGTTTAATTGGTAGAGCATTTCAGCACAAATTCACCGATTCAACAGCGGAAAGCCTTAAGAACGACCGTAATTTCAGTCTTTGGTGCTGTGACCACTGAAATAGAGAAATTTTCACTGATTAAGATTTAAAGTGTACTAAAGCCAAGTGTCCTGCTCGTAAACTTCTTAACTTAGCCGACTTCGCGTGCTTCTTTCTTCTCTCAGCTGCGATCACGAGACGGTTTCTCACAATTTCCGTAATTTCTTCTCATATTTATTCGGCGGGGATGTCTGGTGCGTTTGCTATGGTAGGAGGCGACGGTATCTTTGCGTGGCCAAACACTAGCGATCGCTGACCAGTTAGCATTCCTGAACAAATTTGTGGCCGGAAGGTGCTGCATTATAATTCACCCATTTTCTACTTTTTGTGTGGGCATAAAATCAGGCATACGCGCATCAAGCGGTTCCTGTTTTGAGAAGTACCCATCTCTAGGATGTACCATATAGCATGTAGCTTTCTAGCTAAGCTGCGCACTAGGTGATGCGGGTTTTTCGCGTCCCCCTAAATTACTTCGTTGTGCTGCAGCCCTTGTTTGACAGGCTGGCTCGGATTGGTTGGAGCCGTTGCGAATCTGGCAAGTCACCCTCTCTGTGTCCGTGGTCTCTGTCTGAGCGATAGTCTTCCTGGTTACTCTGGGTTTCTCTAGGGTCTCGGTACCTTCTACTTCGCCTAAACCTTCTGCCGCAATAAAACTTCCTGCTTAGGCAGGAGTGTTGTCCCCATCTGCGGACCTGGTTCTGTACCTGGTATGGCTCAAAGTACTTTACTTGGTGTACCTGCGGTTTTGGTCCTGCCTAGGTGTACTGTTGAAGCCTGGATGCTGGTTGCTTGGGCACAGTGGTGGAGCTCGTAAGTTCTGGGTACGCCTTTCAATCTCGCTGCTTGAATTTTGCCTTTTCAAGCGGTCAATTTGATCAAAAGCCAACAAGCCTTTTCTGAAATTGACCAGGTCACTGTCGAGCCTGCCAGTCCAAAGGGTTTGGTACCTACAGAACAGCTTCTGTATTAACATTGCAACAAATTCGTCAGTATTTTTGGGGGTATTAAATGGCGAGACTTCTCATAGACCTCGAAAAGGTGTGACTCTAAACTTTTCCCTTTTCCTGGAAGAACCTTTCCACGTGCAGTTGGGCCCTTAGGTTTCTCATGAATTTTTCGGCTCCAGAAATGCTGCAAGAATTAGTGCTGGAATTCTGCGTAGGAATTTTCCCACCAGAAGTAAGCTGTGGAGAGGAGCAATACTTGTATTCACATTCCGTATACTTTCGACATGTGTAAAATGGACGTATCTATGGGCCTCATCACTTTAATTATGCGTCGGTCAAGTGAAATTGCGAAATTATTATAAAAGTAAATAATTTGCAAATTTGCTCATTTTAACACTTATGTACATAAGAAAACTTGGCAAATAATATATTTCACTATTCACAAATGTTTACTTAACAGCTCTAAGACATTGGACTGCCTACCCTCCGTCGTTACCAACTTTACTGCCAGTCAATGTGTCCATTGCAATATATGCATATAGGTGAAGTGATATTTTTCAAATGTGGACTTTAAAAGTGCTCAGTTAACCATAAACAGAATATACACAAGTGTATTGGGGTAGCTGGTCCTTTGACGCAGGAGCTGACTTAAAGTTCGAGGGTCTGGAAACGGGCCTTGTGTCTGATGGGATATTGCATGCTAGGAAAAATTCAATTTCGTCATATTGCTTTGCTGGCCTGTTGACGGTGCAAGCGGCTTTTGGCTTCCGTATTTTTATGCATTCCGTGGCAGAACTTCAACTTAGGGTGTTTCCTTGGTTAACACTTTGAAACCTCCCGACGTACCACTACGCCGATTGAATTTAACAGAGTTGTATGGAGTTTGCCGTAACATTACGACATCCACAGTCTTTGAAGACAAGTGCCAATGAGTAGAACTTTGCCAGCAGTTCTCATAAGGTACTCTAGAACGTAATATTCCGTCAGAAATGCTGGAAAGTGTAAATTACTTAAATTATTAGGGGAACAGTTAATTATTCAAATTACATTTTATTGATACACGTCCAACTTGACATTATATGAGTGTAGAAGATGCCAGTAATAAACGTCGTAATTGTATTGCAAGTGTGCCCGGTGCTGTGTGAACCAGTAGGAAGGAATAGTAAGTGCGAAAACAGAGACAAACGAAACTGAGTGAGTGAAGAGATTTGGATGACTCTTAACATCGAGGTCTTGAGAGCCGACGAAGTAGAAGCGCGGGAATGCAAGGGGGTGGAGGAAACGGAAGATCCCTGAGAAAAACCGCCGACGAGCGACATCATCCACCTCGATCCGAATGATCACCCGGCCAGGTACTGAACCCTATTCGCCTTGGTGGGAGGCGAGCAGTCTAACCGCTCAACCACCGTGGCCACTTGATGGAGAGGGGTGTAGTTGCCGTGATTGTTCTAGACTGCTGCCGAGGGGTTAGAGGGTCGAGTTGCCGGGTCATTTACCGCGAACACAGGGTGACATTGTGCAGGCAACAGAAGGGTGAAACGAAGGGGTACTAGTGGGAAGGGGCAGCGCGTCTCTTGTCCCGGGCATTATCCGGCAATTATCCTGGTTGAGGCGCGTTATTGGCTCGCGGAACGGCCACCGGGCTCCAAACCATCGACGCATTACGCACACACATCCATGGCCGCCAACGGTCAGCACACGGTAAACGAGTATGCAAAAGCGGAACTTTTTTTGTGTGCTTTGTCAGCCCTGGCCCGCACACCCGCTACAAAATAGCCTGACGTGTAGATATCGAAAATTTTCAGATTCGCGTTAGAATAAAATGGATTTAATAATTTACAGTTCGTTGGTTTCCAAAGCCAGGGTGATGATAGGTCCAGCATATTATGAGTGTTAAATATGCAAATAATAGTATTTCAATTTTTTTACTCTATTACGCGTTATTTCTTTGAGATATAAAACAACAGCCTGACATTTATAATTCTGGAGGAAAATGTCTTCAAAAAATGTAATGAAACACATACTATAGTATTTATAAATGTATAAATTATTCTAAAAATTTCAAATTGAAAATAAATTAATAAGATGACCTAAAACACAAAATAAATGCTCACGTTATTGTTATGCGATAAATATTTTATATTTATATATACAGTACCAGTTAAAAGTTTAAGCCCACAGGAAATCGGTTAATGTTAATAAATATTATGCAGAACGAGACCTAATCTTTTTTCTTAACATGGCTGTGACATTTTTTCTAAGCACTTTCTTTTATTATAACATATGGACAGAGACTTATATTACTCGGCTTCAGACTCGGCTTCGGATTTTCTCGGGGATCTTCCGTTTTCCCCGATCTTTCATTCCGGCGCTGCTCCATTCTCACTTATCTTCCCAGTCATCGGCTTTCAAGCCCTTGATGTTAAAAGCCAACTAATTTCTTCACTCACTATTCACTAAATAACAAATATAATTCCCAACATGAAAGAGGGACTTCGATTCCTGAATCTTGTTTACGTGCCGAGTACAGTACAGGTCTCCAACCCATTCCATGTGCAAGGTTTTTTGTGGTGTGTGTTTTGGACAGTTGAGGTAACAGTTATTTGTCAGAATGCGGGGTTAGAGAATACTTAAGAATAAATAATTTAAACACCAATTTTTTCCGCGAGCTCCAGCCGCACATGTTAACAAAATGGCGTCACTAGCAAGCAACATATTGGAACGTCGTTTGCCGATCAACGCTTGTTAAGTTACTCTTCTGCCGGTAGCCCAACCAATAGTGAATATTTCATGTCATGCAGTAGCGAATTAGACATGAGTTTCATTTCTAGAGCCTTGCGCAGCCAATCTGGGAGTTAATACGTCGACATCAAAGAAAACGTCACGTCATTTCACTACTGCGTAGTTACCTCTTCTGTTGCATATGTATTGTTATTCAGACAAGTGACACAAATATACGATGAAAGCAACTGCACTAGCCTGTAAAATGTTCATATCTCTATGAACACATATGGATGTTTCACATTTCAGCTGTTGAAAGTGACGATTTCGCTACGTAATGCAGCCGAGTGTTAGGTTCTTCAGCCTCATTGTGCAGTAGAGAGGAAGTGATTTAAATCTCGACATCTGCTCAGGAATAAAATCAGGGGCCAATAAGTACAGACCGGAAAATCCGTGAATTCTTTTGAACTTCGCTCTCTCTTATACAATGACGAAGCTATCGGCAGCAATTTTGTTGCTTTCTGCTACAGTAGGGTCTATGACTATGCTTACATTTTGTTGTATGTTTCTCATTGGCTAAGAGATTTCCTGCTTTCAAATAAGATTTGAAACAATTGCACGCATAGCATGAACGAACGAGTTTTTGAATACTTTATTGTCTCTAAACTAATCCGTGAATAATTTAAAGTTCATTGCCAATATGGAAAGTCGCTTACATATGAACAATGCCATTCATAGTTAACAGTTAGAAAAGGTTCATAAGCAGCAGTTTTGGATGTACGAGAGCGATGTACTGACACAAACATAGATGCAAACAATGTGTTCGTCACAAGGGCTTTGGTGATATAAATCTGTGTGACGGACTATGTCATAGAAACCATTCAATCATATGTAAAGTCACGTCAATGTAACCCATTTCAAAATACGTTTTCCAGAAAAAGGAAGGCGTCACAGAAACTTTCTACACTTAAATATTAGAGCCGACCGAAGGAGAGGGTAGTGATCCATTTCTGGAACGAAGACATTGCATATCCTCCTGAGAACGCCAACAAATAACTGGAACCCACTAGACACAACCGCGTTGTGAACTAAGCGTTTCTCTTAGCGCTACTTAAGGCTATATCTTCAAAGAATGAATTTTTCTTAAGCCGGATGCACGAAAACTGCGAGCAAAGATGGCTAGCGAACGTAAAGTTTCTCATAAATGGAGAGAAAACACGTGTTTTTCTGCTCGTACAGGCGTGTAGTGTCTTAGTTTTACCATTTATTTTCCAAAGTGACTACTTTAATTAATACATTCCCTTATGAACATTTTATCGTCCGAACTGAATATAAACATCTCACAAAATGTTTGGGATATTATTAGATATGGCAGATTAAGTGGTAGGAGTTATGTAGATCTATTGTGATAAACAGAGAGCTAGGGATAGGAAAATTTCTCGAATTCATTTCGGGACAAGATAGATATAAAACACATATAAAGTAAAGTCACTTTTGCAATTAGATCACATTTTATAAGACATGCCATGAGCGTCTCTGAACCAATAGCAGATTTGCAAGGAAACAAGTAGCGAATCCCATACTGCCAGTTGTGGAGTAACACTGGCTACCCTTTGAGGCAGCAGCCAATATGCACACACCTAAGGCTTCAATATACACAGGACTGTGGAGTCTAGCCTACAGGCGATTGAACTCGAGAAATTTTCCTACCCCTATAGAGAGCGCACTAACGCATTTAACATGCCCAGGACAAGCTGAAAACAGCAGTTTATAATAGTCCACAACCTCCAGACGCACTTCCAGATCTCATTGGACCTGCCCAGATGGAATGGGACATTCGTCCGGAAGATGACATCAACACATTTATTACAAGCATGCCACGACGTGTTCGGGACCTGTACAATGCGCATGGAAGCCATACATTATTTAAAGATTCAGTGGGAAGAACGGAACCCTCTGTATTTATAGACACAATTAAGTTAATTTTATTATTATTTCGTGTATATTTGTCTGCGATATTATAAAAATGTTTTTTTTTTTCTTAGAAACACTTTGAATTTCACGTTTTGTATCGGTGCCATTAGTAACGTCTAATTTCTATGCTTTCCTTTATGTGCCAAATGCGCCATATGTTTGTGCATTCTCTACGTACATTCCAAACATTTTGTGCGGTATTTAGATGGGGACGAATTCTTAATGTTTTCTTACTGATAGCATGAATGCGACGTGAGTGAATTTATTTTCCATGCGAATTGCCGTTTTGTTTTCTTAAAAATCACAGAAAACTTATGAATATGAGTAAATCTGAGCATCAGCTTAATAAAATGTTCGACATTTGAATTGTTTTGGAAAATTATTTTGTAATTTTGGAAGTTTATAATGTTTTGGGTTTTTTTCTCGAATTTTTCCTTTTAAGTTAATTCAAAGGTGGGCCCCGTGGTCGAGGTAAAAACCTCAGTCCCACACTTCCTAGAGTCTGAGCAACCCGAGGATCCATGTTGTGAAGTGAATTTTATTTTAATGTAGCATCTCCATGCAGCAGTCTGCGCCAGAACTTACTATTCTATACTATCATTCACCCAATGGACTGCTAAAAATTAATGTAAAACTTTAATCACATTTGGTGCCTGAAGTAACAAACGTGAAATGGACGTTACTGTCCCTACTACAATCACGCTGGCAAAATTTTATTTTAATAAAAAAGGAAGAAAATATTTTATAGGTGTTCTAGTTTTACGTCGTGTTACTAATAATAATGCAGGCTACCTCGAGCCTCTGAAGGAATGGTGGAGGGGTTGACTGAGACGGCGGCGGAAGGGAGAGTGATAACCCTGTGAGGGCCGGCGGCGTGGCAAAGCAACGGCGACAGGCGACAGAATGCGACGAGAGTAAATACGACCGGCATTTGCACTCGACGAGCCTCGCAGGCAGATAGCGCGCCGCTGCGTCTGCCACAGTACACTCGCGTCCGCGCGCTACTGCGCCCTGCGACCGCCACGCCTTTGCGTACAGTGCGAGCCCTGCCTTAACTGAACATAAGCATATAGTCCACCCATGGTACTTACAACTTTTCTGAAGCCCTGCTCAAGTTATATATCCAGGCTATTCCTCCGTCTCATACAAGCAAAACTTGACTAAGTCTAGAAAATTATACCAAAGAGATAAGGCGCCGCATTCGTACCCACTCACCTTAATATTTTGCTTGAGATTTGTTTCTTACCAAGCATTACCAGCACACCTATTTTATCTCAGTTTTATTCGTATTTATTAGAAATGAAATATCGTAATTTATAAATAATATAATAGTAAAGAATCATTTTCCTAATACAAATATAATGTTATATTAACAGAAGTATAAAACGCCTGTATTTCATGACATATTTAGGGAACAACCAAATACATGGGAGGATTTTTAAAATGTTTGATTCAAAAAGAGGTGAATATAACACGAATAGACTATACGATACGTGGCCCGTCAAACTGTAGCGGTTTTGCACGTCTGAGGACGAGAAGCGCGGGATCTTTAAGGGCGCAATTGGCAAAGGACGCCAAACAATGCGCAGAGGTTCAGTCATATAGTTGTCTTTTTAAAACGGTTAATTATTATTCAGCTGTGTCTGCTTACAAATATGTAGGTTAATAGGTAGTTAGGTAGGTAGATGGGCTTAACGTCTAGTCAATATCGAGTTCATTAGAGACGTAGTAAGCCGCTCAGAGAAGAGGAATTGGGGAAAGACTAGGAAGACATCGGCCATGGTCTTTGTTAGGCACCCATCACAGCATTCGCCTGGAGTGATTTTGGGAAACAATGGGAAACCTAAAACACGATTGCCGGACCGGTACTTGAACCCAGATATTCCCAAATGCGAATCCTGTGAGTTACCACTATGCCACCCCACTCGGTCTTACGAATATCATTAATTTTTTTGCGTTCTTAACGTTTCCGTTCTTAATGTAGGACACCTTTGTCTTTATTTTTACACGACAATACGATAGAGCCACAACTCCTAATCTTGAGAGACTGCACGCCAGTTCGACGCCTTGCGCACAAAGGCGGTGAGGCATGTGATGCATGTACCTACGTCGCCCTTAGGGCTCCAATGCTTCTAGCCCTCGGATACGCTATAAACCTCCAGCCAGACGGCACCCACGCGAATCAAGTGCGCCTTCACCGATACGCGCAGTGTTCTTTAAGGGGAATATTATAATCGTGCTGCGTGTACCTACGCACCTAAACCCCTTAACATAATATCCCGAGTATACTCATTAGCGTTTGGCATGTTGCATAACAGGTGAAATCATGGTTGGATCTGTACATGTCCAGAAGGTAACACCAATACGGTCATTGCCTTTATTTCCCTGAGCAAAGCTATTAATTAGTTACTGCTGACAAACCGACTATTTTATAACTGGTTGTTTCTTGTGTAATGGATCTACTGAAAAAATTTTAAATTGGTTTTAAAATGTCATGCACTGTATGGAATTTACAAGTACTTCCCACGAGAAAAAATTTTCTTCTTTTGAAACACCAGAAAGGAAAAATTAATGTCTACGTTATTAGGGTTTAATTCTGTGCTCATCATGTTATTGTTAGGAAGTCCGTAGAAAAGTTGAGTGCAAGGTCATGTACTAGATACGCATGAATTCGCCCAGAATATCTTAAACTACAAGAGCCTGAAAATGTTTTTGATCTTGTCGAAGAGCTTCAAAATTGCCTTTGCAATAAGTGTTGAATGTTATGTTCCGCTCTAGCATGATGTATTGTTTTTTGCCGTCTGTAAACATACAGAAAACACATGAAACAGTTTGTTTTTAAAAACATGTATCACAGAAACACGGTAACCCCATTCACGAGTTAGGTAGATTATCAACTTAAATTAACGTTTCAATCTTTCAACTAACAAGGCCTCCCACATAGGCGAACTGGGTTCGACTTCCGGTGAGGGCGCTATTCAATTTTCTCATACGGTTTTCGATTCATTACAGGCTCACGATTATGGAAGACTTGTTTAAAGAACTGCTTTCTAACGGCAAGAGTATAACAAAAAATTAAGAATGTGCAATGCCACTGAAATAATTCGCGGAATTAAGTAATAACATTGGGTTGGAGTATACCCATGACTGTGCAATATGTGGTATTGACAAATAAAAATGGCATTTCTATAAGTTGTTAACAGTAGCTTTCACACCATTCTAAACCTTAACCAGTAGCCATGTTTATGAATTACGTACCAAGGAATAAGTCACTGACAGTAATTGTCACTCGCTCTTGATGAACAACACTTCCTATGCCAATTGCAGGCAATCGTCGTTACTAGGAGTAAATGAGTTGAGAGTTGGAGTAACGCATTAAAGGAAATTTTCATTAAATACCAGCTTATAAATGATTGAAAAATTCTTCGGAATATGACTTAAAATCATAGCCACGTATACCAGTTTCCAAATCAATTGACAATGATACGTCAAGATTCCAAGACAAGTTGTGTTCCAAAGCCTTTAATTTGAATTACGGGTCTTATCTGTATGCCCGCGAATTACGAACATTCAGTATCGGTGAAATTTAATTCCGATTGGCTCAAATATGAAGCAGCCAGTCTTCACACAAAGGCCAGTGACCAATAGCCAAAGAAAGGTTGTAAGTGTGCATGTAGTATATTGAAGCCTAGCTTACCCGTTAATATTTTCGCGAAAAACACGAGGCCCTAGTCATGAGGTTGAAGTCATATAACTGACAATAAGTTCTACACAGAAAACGCCAAGAATTATTACATTTGTAAAAATATAAATTACATGGTATATTTAATTTTATATTGCAGAAACATTATCAGTGTCAAAACTAGTCTGTCTAATAACATGTAAATATTATTGATAGTTTTTCGTTAGTCCAGGGACAGAAAGACTTAGCGTTGCTTCCTTTTTATGTCGCAATCTTTTCCACAGTGCATTCAGTGCCCTGAATTCCCAGCCATAACGAGATAAAAGGAGTGATTGAATGAAGAGATTTGTACGGCTCTTTAACAGCGTGGTCTTGAGAGCCAATGAGGGTGAAGCGAGGTGGGTATGGAGAAACGCCGGAATGAAGGGCTGGGGGAAACGAGAGATCCCAAGAAAACCCGCTGACCAGCGGCATCGGCTAGCACGATGTGAAAATCCGGGAGTAACCCCGCCGGGAATCGAACCCGGTTCCCCTAGGTGGGAGGCGAATAATCTAACTACAGCACCACCACGGCCCATTATTTAGAGGGCATGTTTTTCTGTATAGAGAGCAGCATCATGCACGGCACACACATATATATTTCCTTTATAGTCCTTATGTTGGAACACTTTATTTAGATTGAAAATTTATTTTTAATGGAGCATTTGATACTTTGCGGAAAATAAATTAATTTCAGTTATAATTTTCATAAATCCTTTTTAAGGATATGTGGTTTATAAACTTATTTTTCAGAAATGTTTACAATTTTTGCCTTTCCAAACGTAGAGACCGGAAATTTTCGCGTGTTCAGTGACCTGTAAGATAGCCCATACAGTAAATTTAAAATGAAGCACATATAAACTAACACGTTGATTGCTTGTTAGTTGTACCATGTAATTGGCCAGATTCTGACAGGTCTGAGAAAGTAGCGCCATTGTTTACATCTGACTACGTATCCTTCCGCCATCAGCTGATTGGCCACATAGCAACGATGTTGTTTATTTTCATGCTGTCATTATCAGCCGATCCCTTTGTCAGTGTACTGTTTGTGGGACGTTTTAGGCAAACTTGCTGCTCAGAAATACGTAGCTGCGATTGTAGTTATAGTAATGTGTACATAAATCATTAATCAGTAAAGGGTTATGTTAAAAGACAAAAATATAAATAATTCATTTAAAATTTAGTAACTACAAAAAAATTTTATTCCAAACATATTTTAAGATATTTTAGATTGAGGTCTGTCTAAAAAAAATGAGTAGGTTTTAAAAGTAAAAATATAAAACCTTGCAAAAAATTTAATATTTGCTAACTATTTTTTATTTGTCCGAGACAGTGAATATGTGATAACATTTGCGAAACGGTATTTGTAGCTATTATCACACGTTGGACATTATAGCTAATATATTCGATTTGGAAATATGTGACGTGGAATAACGTTAGAATTGCTAAACAACTATTCACGCGTGTCCAACTTTCTTCGGAAACAAGTAAATGGATTTTCGGAGAACAATATGGCGTATAATTTACGTAGACGAAGGATTGCCAGCCGAATATAAATTACTAGTACTCAAAATCACTGTACACAAAATATAAGTTACTTTAATGATTATGCAGAGCTCGCATAAAATAAGACTATTGGTATCTGTTGTAAATTTATATATCTCGCATGCGGAATGCTTTTTTTTTTTGTGGCTGGTAATGTTTCAGGAAAAATCCGATAGGTAGCGAGCACATCCTGTTCGAAGCGAAGTCTGAGCTTCTTATTTGGCTCAATAGGTAGCGTATTTTTTAAGTTGACTGTTCTTCTATTACTGGCTTGGAACAACACGAATTTGAAATATATTTCGTCAAATTATTAGAAAAAATAATTCAACAATATTATGCAATATTTCTGTATGCTTTTGGAATAAATATCAAGCACGTAATGAAAGCGGGGTTGGAGAGGGGCGATTAAGACGTGAAAAAATGATTTGAAATTGCGTTTCAATTGTACACAGATCGTTTTACTATGCCTTTAATTTTGAACACCTATATGTTTCTACTTTAGCACGAAGTTTAGTTTCTAACTGTAAAAACCGCTGTTTTATGACCACGTAAAATAAAATGTATTAACTAACCTTGGAACTCTTTCTTATAGCGCGTATTTTCTGCTGGTCTAATGTGCGTCGGCAGTGCACTGAGAATAGCCAACGTAATATTAACTTTTGTTCGTTCGTGCACCAGCTGATACAGGATTTTGTAGATGGCACATTTTTTGTTTGGAATACTTCAAGTGCCACTCACTGACTGTCAGAATCTGGCCAACTTATATGAAATGAAGTATATAGTGGTAAACGACGATTGGGACCTGCAATTTGTGAATTTATATATGGCTCAGAAATCTGACTATTTTGTCAAATAAATCTTAAATTAAATTGCAAATCTTACATGAAAGTATGAGCATTTGGATGCTATTTTTCACTAAAATAATTAAGCGAAATTTTTATGTCTCTATGCAAAGGTGATTTTAACACGAAATTAGTACACAAAACCTTACTTAGGACTTTAAAACGTTTGAAATATTAATAGGTATAATAAAACAGTTTTATTTGTAGTATCTTGAAATTGATTGATATAGCAAATAAACTGTGATTTGTCTACACCAATCATTATAGAAACAATTGTTATGTTGTGATTCTTACTACATTGTAAACACTTGCCGTTGTATTTGCCTTTACGCATATAACAAGGTTTACAGTCAGTTGTCTCTATCTAAGCAGTTTGCAGAAAAATAACTTTTGCCTATTAAAATGTTTGTTGATGGCTTGTGATACACTCGTATGATACTGCTAAGCTCAAGCTGAACAGCAAAAAAAAATATATATACACATATATATACATATAAGTATATATGTGTGTGTGTCTGTTTTCCTTCATAGGACTATATGTTTTCATAACAGAGATATTCAAGCTACACCCACGCCTAATTCGCTTAATTTTAAGTGATGTTTCCTCATGAAGCAAATTAAAATTCTGGAGGAAATTTATTATCTGTTTGCATTCATCGCGTTTCTCATCAGGGTATAACTCATGATGTCGGGTGCAGACGTAGTCCATGCTGCCTGGCCCAGCCCAGCCAGGTTTACGAAGTCAATAATTACACAAACGGTTGCACCGTCTGCACCTGACGTCAAGCGACGCACGAACCAATCAGATAATTCGTTGGTGACATCATGGCGACCTCGGACATCACGGAAATATGCACATTCTACATCTACCACAATTGTAGCCATTCGCGATTGACTGGCCATTTTATCAAAGCAATGTTTATTTCTTTTTTCAACACATTAAATATAGGTTCGTCAAGGGTTAATTAAAGACTTAAGATATTAGGCGTCGCAATGACTGAGCGGTTAGCCTGCTCGCCTTCCACCAAGGCGAATCGGGCTCAATCCCCGGCCGGGTCAATTCCTGATTTTCGTATGTAGGAATCTTGCCAGACGATGCCGCTGGTCGGAGGGTTTTCTCGAGGATCTCCCGTTTCCCCCACCCTTTCATTCTGGCGCTGCACGATACTCACCTCAATCATCCTCATCGCCTCTTAAGACCTTGCTGTTAAGAGCCACCAAAATCTTTTCACTCACTCACTTAAGAAATTAATTTTTTTGATAAATGTCACAGCTCCTACCAGAATACAGTATGTTTTAACGAGAACGCTAACTACCACGCACCCAGTAAAGTAGGTGACGACGGAGGTTAAATAGTTCCATGACTTAACGTTGAATTATAAATGTTAGGTAAACATGTGTGAGGTGATTTATTTTGATTTATGTTTCTATGCACATATGTGTAAAGTTCCACAAATTTATTAAATGTTTTTAATTTTTATAACAACTTCACACTATCACATATCGACGCATAAATCAAGTGGTGAGACCCGGGCAGTGTTAATTTCCTACAGTGTAAAAAAAACCACAATGTGCATACAACTAAAACTTAAGCATAGCTTTTAAAAAGTGCCCAGTTTACCGTGAACAGGCTGTACCAATGCTGCCATGAAGCTAATGGATATCGTCCATTCGTCTAGCCGGTATCAATTTCAATGTGTCACTTACATAATACCTGCTTGTTGCACTAGTCCAAAAAACTTACTAAAAATAAGCTATTTAAACCGTATTTATTTACAAAAAAATTACAAATCAATATTAATAGTTAAATATTAATGCGCAGTAATCGTTTACTCTTGGAAACATTAGGTACATTGGAAAATCAGAAATTATCATCATTTCACTAGACCATAGATATTTTACTGGCTCTCTGATCATGATGCTAGGAATGTAGCAAACCGACGTTTTATATCATCTTGATGGGGAAGATTTTCGTAAAACGGCCGGTATTCTGGTACAAAAACTGGAGGAAATGACTTTAACATGGAAGTCAAACCTTCTTTTTTTCCTTTGATATAGGAAAGACAGATGTATACAAAAGTTTAGTGTTTTACAATGAGGACCTGTTTAAGAATCTTGTTTTTTGTTGCAGTCAAGAGCTCTAAATTCCTCATCAATATCTTCTTTGAATTTCATAACAAATGGGCATTATTTTGTGAAATGTTGCTAGCACATCTTCTGCCAGTGGACTGGCTTCCCATTAATGGCTTCTTTTCTATTGGACATGTTGCGATCAAGATAGGATTTCCAATGTATTATTGGTTCATGGGTGATGTTATAAACACTGTAAGATTTGTCAATCTTTCTTCTTGCACGTCTTGCAATAGTCTTCCAGTCGGTAGACCAGTTAAGTTTTCCGGCTCTTTTTTTTTTTTTTTTTTTTTTTGTTATCCTGGCTGAATTCATTTAGTCGCATTCCTATTCACTATGACTGATAACTATGGATTTTAAATAGTAGTATATGGTTTCTAGGAGGATAATTCCTGAACAGCGGTTAAACACACAGCAGAAACAATGCAAAAACAAATTTGTTTTGGTTTTGTCCATCGGAGCTAACAAAACTTGCTGTAGATCAAAGTTGTAGCTTATTAATGTTCCATCAGAGTTCTGGGCTCGCCCTTTGTAGTGTTTCTTCTCTGCTCAAGATCTTCCATTTGCCAAAATGTGTGTGCCATAGTTGACTTTCATTGTATCTTTATCGACTCCAGGTATACTGTAGGCCATGCATCCTTTTTGGGGTGGTAGAAACTGAGGTTGTACTCGTCTGTGACTATCTTTCTGTAAGTAGGAGCAGCAGCCACTTCAAGGCCATTCTCTGTGCGTGCAGATTTGTACCCGTTGTACATCAGTGTTATGTTAAGTCAGGGAGCTAAGTATTTTCTTTTTGACCTGAAGCAACAATAGCGGAAGTCAACAACCCCAAAACTTTCAATGTGATGCCTTATACAGTTCAGAAGTTCAGTTGAAGTGACTTTCTTTATGTTGTGGCCTCTTTTGTCTTCTCCGCCTGTGTTTGCTTTCGTTCTTTTCTTCATTGCTATGTTAACTACACCTTAACGTATACCAAGTGTATTTAAAAATATAATCTTACAAATTTGGACTCTTTCTGCGTTCCTTGGTAAATAGAAAAACACATAAAAGTTCCTCCTTGAATTTTCTCTTTTTCTGCTCTTCTTAACTATCTTATCTGTGTTACAAAGGATGAAGGCTCGTTTTCTGACACAAACCTCTAAGTTGTAGTACCTCTAGGAAATATCCAATCTACGGGCACGAGTAAATTTTCCGTATCACTTTCTTCTGCATTTGGCTCGTCAGGCATCTTTCATGGAGACTGAAATATACTTTTTTCTTGATGACACACATGCTTCCCCACGATCCCAAGACATTTTTGAAACATTTCTTGCCCATTGTTCTGGATGTCTTAGACGTTTTCTTGGGTTATCTGTTTTAGTAAAACTCTCGTTATAGGGACTGCAAATAATTAATTTCATATTCGGTTACTCTACCAACAAATGCCTCTTCTTCACGAGCACCATCGGGCTTCAAGTGTTTCACATATACATATTTTCTTATTTGAGGCTCTTCATCTGATACATCCTCAGAAGTTGGTTCATATTCCAAAATGTCAGGAGATAAGTCCTCAGGTTCTGACTCTAAATCAGGATTAGTGCCTCTGACATTCGATGTAGAAGGTAAGACGGCAGTTTCAGGCGGTTTGTTACTCATAACAGGGAAGGAATTCGTGGCACCTTCAACAGAAAAAATAACTTTTAGCATTTCGTATATTATTTATTTTCAACTAGGTACTGACTAAAGGGTTAATTGAGCTAAACAAAATTTGTTGTGGTCAACCCATTGACACGTTTTTAACACCTGAAAACGCACGTAATATTTCGGTCTGGAACCATATATTATTTTTATACATATTTGCTTGGGACTCGTTTTGCAAACAAACGATTATTTTTTGTGCTCATACAAATTAGTTTTCTTGCAAGTTAAGAGTGTTTTGTTAAGAGATTAACATTTTCTTAGGACATAAAGTATCAAGATGAAACTAATGACACTTCACTCTTCCCAGTTTTGAGCCTGCATCATTTCGATTTATATTTCATTAAGGCTCCTTGCTACCAATATGAGCTGTACGGATTTCGCACTCCACGATCGGCAGCTGTACAGTTGGCAGCTGGCAGTCGGCAAAAGTATTGCTTGCAATGAGCAATTCACAAAGCCATTTTACAACAAATCTCTTGTTACTGGGTAAAACGTGTAATTATAATAACGTTATGAAATTTATAAATTTCTAAAACCCTGCATTTTAATATAATTAAAACTTTATTCATGTAAAAAAGTTTTTAAAAATAAACAGTTTTATAACTTACGTTATTTACATTGGGATGTGTTTTGCGTAATTTTATCTTGGATCAACTGGTGAATTTACACTGCTCCTTGTGTTAGCAAATGCTGATATGCATTCATTAATATACAACTGCCGACTGAGAATTTAAGAAGGGGCCTCACTTAAACACTCAGTCACGATACCTGGGAGGAAGATTTAGACATATAGATACTACATAAGAGTTCTTAGAAACAGTTACATGTGCCTAAATGTTACACAGAGGTTAATTATGTATAACTCAACTGAATGAAACAAATGTGGAAGGTGCAAAAATATGGTGCACAGCCAAATATAGGTATTTGGTTACACAACACCAATCTAACTGTATTCTCAGTGTTACAATTTTTTCGTTTCAGATAAACTTTGGAAATACTCAAATAACAAATTTTTTGATTCAACAAAAACACAAATAACCTATTGTATTAATTTACTAACATATCCACAATGAGAGTTAGCTTATATTTACTGGCATCAATACAATTGCGTAAGAGTTTATTTACGTACTTGTGATTCTATATTTCGGAGTGAGGCGTCGACAATTTCTTCGCTCTCGAACCCATACTTATTTTGCAAACTCAAACAAAATTCAGAAAATCAGATATGTGCACACAAATTGTTCATTGTTTACAGCATGAACTTTACACAGCTGCAATAAGCTACAAAAAGTTAAAATCATAATTTATATTTTCCTTTTTTCAGCTATTGCCGCCAATTTTATTATGTGTTCTATATGGAAAAACTGCATTTATGTAATGAACTACAACTTACTGTCCACTAGAAAACATTTTAAGTCGCTTAATATGAAGTCGTTACACATGTATCTATATAAGTAAACAAGTTAAACGTTTTAATAACACAATTATGTGTGAAATGTTTGAATAATCGTAAATGTGGTACTCAAGACAAATTTTCGTAAATTAAAATTACAGTGAATTTTATTTCACTTATATATACGTTATTTGTGTTACGAAGTAAGTCGCTTTTTGTAGGACGGGGATTCTGATATCTCATCATTGGAGGACAATAATACTACACAACTGGGTGACTCAAACAAAAGATATACTTGTAGAATGAGTAATCTCTTTGCAGTCAATGTTTTACAACTGGGTAACTCTCGATATCTACTTATAAAAGGGAAACTTTGCTCTTGTCAAACACATACCAATCTGTTGAAATGTGAATTGAGTTGCAAAAATACTTCCTATGTAATACCGAGTTACAGCACTAGAAAGTAAACTTCAAGAAGGGTGGTGTGATGTAGATAACTCAAAATGTGGGAAAATTGAGTTACCTGGTTGTTGTACTAAACCCAGATACCGTAGTGTTTTAGTGTGGATAAGTAACATCTATATATTATTTACTCATATTTTTCAAACAAAAATTTCAAAACCTGAGATTCCTCGGCGCACAATGTAAACTTTTATTTATCTTAACATTAATATTCTTCTAATTACTGCTTTTGTAGTCACATCGCCAAACATAATCGAAATGACCAATTTACTAATTTAGAGCCTTCAGGAAAAATGCTGGTGACTGTGAGACTATGCCAAGTTAAGAAATCATTTCCATAGTGCCGTAAGCGATCACAAGAATTGAGATTTAAATATTATATTTTGAAAATTAGTTAAAACCACACACAGATAAACACGACATATAAGTTTTAATGGTATAAAAATATTTTTTTAGTTTTTTATACAATTGTAATAATTTATCAAACTGTAGTCTTAGAAAAGTGCAATATACGTATGTTACAAAGCAATAAAAAATCAAATTAACGACTTATATGAATTTTAAATGTATATATTTAGCCATATAAATGTCAAACTTGTGCACAGTAATATGTTAAGCTACATTTAAAAATTACTTTTGATGTCACGTAATTTCTCAAAAAAAATTTGTGAAAATTCATAATGTGATTTGGCCATTTATTTAATTTTTAAAAGAAAATTTAAAAGAGAAGTTAAAAAATATACCTATACCCTTTTGAATGTGAGTAAAATGCCGCATTTCAAAGAAATTCTTTACTGCGTTCTAATTACTTCAAGAAACACGTAAGCCCAACACATTAGCCTTATTCGAACTTTGTGTAGAATGGCAAATTTATCATTGGTTTGGCACAAGTTTTGTGGTTAAAATAATTGTAACTTAGGTATCAAATGAAACTGAAAATGATATTTCCTTTATGTAATGTCACATCGACCTAAAGGATCATCAATTTACAGAAAAAACTAACCACTTTATCGTCTTTCAGGGAATTCATAGTAGCCTTGCTTTAAACTTTAAAGGAACGTCTTAAAGTATGACAAGCTAAGAACAAACACACGCAAATAACATACACACATTAAACATATGAGTATAAATAAAAGACCAGTGATTTTAAACGAAATAAACCGAGTGTACGAGTATGGTGATACATAATCCATTGCATAGTTAATTTCATTATGTACTGGATACATAGCATTTTTGATAACACCGGCATAAAACGTGAAGAGGCTAATCGCTTGTTTCGCGAGAAAAGAAAAGGAATCTTGACTACACATTTCTGTTACTAATCTCGCATCCTTCACAATGAACAGCTATGTCCTCTGAGATAATGTTACTGCATCCCATATTGTTTTGAAATTATGGAACCCAGCGAAACCCCTAACGACAGTCGTACAGTATCCTAAATACTGTATTATAAATGTAAACTCGCTATGTCCTCGCGGGAACTACCGCGAACGATTCCATGGCGCATGACTGGTGCAGTCAGAATGTTCTTGTAGATTTTCGCCAGTTGCAAGAATTGTTGTTAATTTGGTCGACAAGCATTCCTGAGTGTTGGTTATACTTAGGAATATGTCTTCGCGAAAATATTTACGCTCAAACTAGACCTCGACGTGCAAGCTTGAACGTTTACTTTGGCTATTGGCTGCGTGTTGTGTGAGAAGACATTTACTACTCAACTGGGCCGATCGGAATAAAGTTACGCTGACACTGAACGCTTCTGATTGGCTGGCAAACGCGTGCGGGTTTAAACCATCCAACTGTGATATTGGTTCTGAACGAACGTGTTTTGGAGAGCAACTAGTCGTGGAATCTTTTCACGACAAACAGGCTTTCCTAGTTATACTATAGGGGTCTGAGATCTCCGACCTTGCCAGAGGCTGAGGTTGGGTTGTGGGGAAACAGAGAAAGTTGGCTCAGGAGTCGACTAAAGGCGGAAAAAGTTTCATGGCTGCTAATGTGTTTGTGAACTGCAGATGTAGTATACTATCCGTGTTGACAGGTGACTTGTATAGAATTGCTTAATTAAAATAATATCCAAGTTATTAAAAACAGACGGGGAAATAGAAGCTTTGGGGTAACTATAGCCTTTTTTATATTCCAACGGAACTTAGAAAAACTACTATCTTGTCGTCACTAAACGACTGGGCAAGGTTTTGCAATCATTTCTGAAAATATATGTTCTTCTAGAAGCCATCATCAGGTTAGGAGCCGACAGCAGAGAGAGTGACAAATGTTGTTATAGCAAGTTTTCAGCAGCTGACAACAGTGGTGTAAATACGGAGGAGGGGTGATTAGTGTGATATCAATAGTGCTCACAGAGGCCAGAGTCAATGGATATATTCAGCAGTACTTAGTGGTGACTATTGGCGGGAAAAATGCCTTTGTCTCTTACGGGAATATTTATACGACGGGCGATAATTATTTCATCAGAAAATTACATCTAATACATAATTTTAANATATTCCATACCTCCAACACTTCCCAGAAGTGTATCACTCCGCAATGTCACTACCTAGTTACGCTACTTTCTGACAGTACAGTCTCTATATATAAAGAGTTATGGTGGATGAAAGGCTTGGACAGTCATATTTATATGGGGAATAAACGGTTTTTTTTCTCTGAAGAGTAGTGTGCCGTTTTAAAATACGTCACCATAATTGTACTGTTGTGTCACTACTATTGTCCTTTGGTATTTGTTTTTTTTTTTCTATGCCACTTTGTGTCTTACGCTTTCGTGGTATTTCTTTATGTTGTCTGTGCCAAGGACTCGAGGCAATTTTGTGTTTGTGGAAGCCGACATAATAATTGTGTTTTATCTTTTGATCGTACATGGGCGCAGTAGTATGCTACAACACCGCTACCTCTCGGTGCAGCTGAGTGCTGCGGCAGATGAAGGGGGGTGATGAGATGGAATTTGTTACCCTTGTCTGCATTCCTTCCATAGTCGGAGAACTCAGACCCACATTGCAGAAATATTTATCCTCAGGCAAATCTCTCTCGGATATTTTCTTTATTCGCATTTAAATCTACAAATCTACATAATCATAAATAACTGCAAAGTAATTAGTCACATACATTAAATTATTTATTCTGAAGGATTTCCAAGCACGTGTTAAATGCAATACGTAAGTATAAACCGTTATATTAGTCATACATAAAATTAAAATGTATTTTGAAGACGCATGTTTCAAGACACTGTAGCCTCTTACTACTCGTAGGACTGTGTGGTCTATTTTTAACACGGCCTAGATGTTTCCGATGTATCGTTACCGTTGTTACAGGTGAGTTGGGACAACATCATGCACACATATGCTAGCCCAGGACTAGGGACACTTCACTTTAGCGATAAAATTTCCGTGCAAGCTACACCATCAGCACACCTAGAACATTTGTAATATTGGCCGCAATTTCTTGTACGAAGTCATCTACTTACGTCACTGGGCCAAACAGATTAATGTTATTCCGGAATAAACATCTGTGACTTGTAAAACGCTTATATTGAAATCACCTTACATTGAAATGGATTTCAGATAGTGTTTTGAAAAATAATTAACCATAAAATCTTTTTGCAAAAACAATATATCTTTCTATCAATAACAAAAATATGCAAATATGAAGAATCTACCTAACATGCAGTTGAACGTTTCTGCGGAAAATCACTGTCTTTTATCATGCGTTAACGAAACCATTAAAAATAAGAAGATTATAATATACTAATGAGCCTGATTTCCTCTACTTAGATACAACTATTTATTATTATTTATTTTTATCTCTTAAGAAATTATATGGTAGGAAAGACTTGACGTCTTTTTTTCAGCAATATCATTATACAGAGTGATTCTAAAATCATGGGACAAATATTAAGGGGTGGTAGAGCTCACTAAAACAAACAATTATTGTATAGGAATATATGGGCGAGAGTGACGCGTTGATTCACAAACACAAAAATAACACATGAAATGCAACACATTGTTTATTTACAACGACGCCGCTAAATGCCTTTTTACGGCAATGTTTATAATAATTGCTCAAAATTGCTACCACCAACAGTATTGCAAGCTTGGTAGCGTCGGTGGAGTGATTGGCGAACAGATTGAAATACGCCGGGTATTTCACGCACGCCACCATGTCAGCCAATCACGCCATATGTAGAGGTCGCCAAGCATGCGTGACTGTTGGTGGATGCATTTCCAGCAACTGTTTTAACATTTTCTGTACGGAATCCATCGTTAAGTATGCTGCTAATGAACATTTTATGTTTCCGTTAATGTGTTATGTTTTTGTGTTTGTGCCTCAACGCGTCACTTCCCCCCATATATTCCTATACAATAATTATTTGTTTTAGTGAGCTCTACCACCCCTCAATGTTTGTCCCATTATTTTAGAATAATCCTGTATATGAAACCAGAAACCTGTTTTTATAATTAAACACTAGTGACTAGGGCTTTTGTGAGGGAATAACTTAAGTTAATTGCATTATAAAGACAGCAAAAATGTTTAATTTATTTATTACTATATATATTAAGTATACGTTATTGGTGACTAACATGGATGATACCGTCAACGTAGACTGAGTTTTGTGTCTGACAGCAGCGAGCGGTTCGCCAAACTGCATCTTGATGGCTTCATCTCGGTGTGGGTCCTTAGACAGGCAGACAGATGGACGGACGGACGAACCCCGTACAAAGTGCTGCCAGGTATTATATAGTTTCTGGTGGCGTATTTGTCCCAAATACCGTGCCGCCGGGATTGGAGCTCCGCTGGTGCTTGGCTGATATGTTTCATACACTAGACTATTATTGTTGTAATGTGTTTTAAATTATTCGCCTGGCCTGGATACCGACACGTCGCTGCAGTTCGCTAGGATTGTCCGCATTTACTGAATCATAACAATATGCAACACTATTGAGACATACAAATACACATGTGCCTACCCGGGACTCTAACCCAGAAAACCTAGCACAATAAACTAGCGTGCAATCAACTGCATTGCGGAGGTAAGATTCAGAACATCAGCTTCGGATTTAATCAGTCTTATGTTTTGAGTGGTAAGATTACTAACCCGAAATACTCACAGGACCGTCATTTTGAAAATAAGGGACTAAACCACTTAAAACTAAGCCACTTAAAACGTCTAAGTTTACGTTGGTTACCGTAGCGCTACCTGTGTGAATAATTCAATGAAAACCGGTTTTTTGGTACTTAAGATATTACAAAAAAGTATTTTTTTTTCTGCTATATTACAAAATTGCCTTAAAATTGGGAACTGTATACGATGCTTTCAATAAATACTGTCAAGTAGTACTAACTGTTTGCCTAGTTTTGTAGAAACGGCTCAATAGTTTCTCGACATATGACAGAACTGTATTTATACGTGTTGCGCCATCTTTCAAAATGGCTGACAAAAGTGACAGCACGTATAAACAATTCACAGTTGTTAGAAATACGGCCAGCATACAGAGTTAATTTGAAACTGATTACATGGTTCGTCGATAAAGTATACTAATACAAAGTAGCTTTACCTGCGGCAGCAATACCCGTTTACCAAATTTGGTAGGGATCGGTAAATTTTTTCCCAAGGTATGGTATAAAATCGATATTAATTTTTGTGAAACTATCTTAAAATTGGCAGACAAATGTGAATATGTGTTGCATATATAATGCTTGTAATATAAACTTTCAGCGTACAAAATTTGGTGGAAATTTGTTGAACGGTATGGCAGATATAACGAGTAAACCTAAAATATTTGTACGACTGCCATTTTGAAAATGTTTTTAATATATTTCAATAGCATATGTTTACATGACATTCCATAGTATAACTAACTCGATAAATTTGGCGAGAATTGGTTGAGTAGTTCTCGAGGTATAGTATGAAGGCTTTATTTTGCATGTGGTGCTAGCTTACAAAATGACGGAATAATATTACCCATCTCTTATTTCAATGATCACAGAATGCAACAAAAATATAAAAAAATTTGGTGTAAATCGTTTGAATGGTTCCCGACATCACATATCAACGTAAATATTAAAATGGCCGCCATTTTGGAAGTAAGTGCTTGGAGTGCTTGAAAACTATAAAATTCAGATGTTCTAGAACTATATGTGTACCTAGTTAGCTGAAATTCTGTTCACGCGTTCGAAAGTTGAAAAGGGTAGACACATACACACGCACAGGCAACACACAGACACATAAATTCATACACAGAAAACACACAGACACATAAATTCATACATAGACAACACACCGACACAAACATACACACACAAACAACACACCGACATTTACATACACACACAGATAGGAAAATGATCTCAAGAACCATTCTTTCATTCTGAAATTAGGCTGAAAGCAGTCCAGTGTATATTGAAAGTCAAGACTTTCGGATTAAAGCATTTATATATAGTTCCATTTACTGTAAAAAAAATTTATTTGGGGATTTTTTAGATTACCTCAAGCTTACTATGAGGCAAATTTTTTTTTTCTGCGAAATATGCCTACTATTAAATATGCTTTTATAGTGTAATTAAAACCAAGACGTTTTAAATGTTGGAGAATGCGGTGGTAGTAAACCATTACGAATGGCGTCATATCAACTCTATGGTTCAATGAAAGGCCAACCCCTGTAATTATTTAACTTAGACGTATTCTGCGTCCCTATATTTTATTCGTCAGAACACAACGCTCTGGCGAAGCTCGCGGACGTACGACCGCAATAAGGATTGTGGGTTTAGTGGACGTGCCGGCAGAGGGACGCCAGGAGCCTCACAGCTGCAAAGGCACGCTACCAAAGGTTTCTGCACGTGCAACTGTTCCTGCACGTGTAGACGACATCCGGAGACAACGGAAGGCACCAGGGCCCAAGGGACACCGAGATCCCACCACCAGCTGCACCTGTCCCGGGCTTGTACCACAATAAACCATGAGAGCTTTTAGCAGACGTGCGTGCAGAACGGGACAATAAACTTCCAGGCCAGAACCAAGGGACGACGCCACACCGGCTGCGGACCACACGAGCAGCGGCCACGTGTTTTATGACCCAGGGACGACGCCAGGCCAGCTGCGGACCACACGAGCAGCGGCCATGTGTTTTATGACCCGGAGGGATGACAAACACCCCGGACACGTGCAGCAGAGATGGGGCAAGTTGAATATGGTGATGGACGCTACAAAACCACACGAAGGGGGGAGCAACGGGGCAGTCAGTGGAGAGACGTCGAATCAGTCAGTCGAGGATCGAGCAGTCAGTCAGTCAGCCGGAGTCAGTCGAGGATCGAGAATGCATCACGA
>NQII01001810.1:418900-434383 GCA_002778355.1 Clitarchus hookeri
GTTGGACCCGGGAAGAAGGAACTTCGAAGCCAGGCGCCGAGACGCCCACCAAGTTCGAGAGCAGTTCCAAGCCGCCAGCCGAGGGAATTCAGCGCTGCAGTGTCAGATAAGTAGTTCTACACCAAGTGCGAAGAATCCCCCCCCCCACCCCACGACGCCAGTCGCGGCGTCAAACCATACGTAGCCTACATAGGAAAAAGGGAGGGAGTTTGTCTCTTGAGTTCATGTACCTTTTAACCTGTTCAAGCAACAATAAAACTCTATTATGTGAACACCCGTATAAAGTGTATGTTAATTAGTAAAGTGGACCTAGAGACAACAGTGTCGACGTATTCCTACGCCCTATCACTGAGGGCTAGCATCAAATGCTGGCGCCTCACGCCGCAGAGCAGAATCAATACCTACTTCCAATCTTCAGCATTTGGCAGATATCAATTTTCCAGCATAAAATTGAAAACAAATGCACCTATTCGAGAATATAAGTTAAAGAATTTACTTTATTTTCCAAACGTTACGCGTAAATTGTGCTTAGTGACTGTAACGTCGAAAAAGCATTATTACATACGCCCTTTAACATACTTAACACGTTCTCATCCCTCATTATAATAGAGTTTCACTGTATATGACATATAATATTATGTTAGTTTTATTGTGTCACTGGACCCCCGCTCATCTATGAAGACCCTGCAGGAATCAGAACCAATAGCAAACGCTAATAATTCTAGTAGCTCTATCCCGTGTGACCAGGTTAAAGAGGACACTGTTCTGCTTGTGACGGTATAAAAACTGTATTATTTAATGTGGGGCTATCTTACAAAATAGCTGAGAAATGAGGCTTTGCATATACAATTTTGATTGGCACAAGGTCAAGATCATGTGTCAAGTAATATGTCGGTTGGATGATGCAATAACATGACGACTTGTTGGCCCCTCGGCTCGCCTCTGGGTCTTCTCTAATCTGAAACATTCGATTTTTTAAAATAATTTTTATTAATATTTAAATTATTTTTTTTTGTTTTGTTGGGATTGTTTGGAATTTTTGGGATTTTTGGGGGTTTTCTAGGTCAAAGGTCACCGGGTCAAGGTCACACGTCAAGATCAAAATTACCCAGATCCGGGGTGGTGGTCGGGTGATGTTTCGACATGGCGGCCGGACGGGGCCTGTGCCGACTTCCTTGTTCCCTTGTGCCAGAGAGCAGATAGTTATACTACTTAAATATGGAACATATTGACCACTGAATAATTGTGGATGACCACGATAACGGAGAGGATTCACCAGCGAGTATGATTATTCAAGGATATTAAATTTATGATAGGGCTCACAAAGGAGAAAGACGAACGTTCATTTAATCCATGAATGGCAGGAAACTGACGAACAATCAAACGGTAGGAATAGATAGGATTTGCTTATATAAATACTTTAAATTTTGCTGATATCGCATGCTTATGGGGCTTTTGGCGCAGGTATGAGGCATCCGGATCCATATTCGTACGCCATCTTGGTTGACGTCACAGCTAGGGCGGTCATGTTGGTCGGAGCCGTCTGCCATATTGGTAAGCATCACAGCCATGGCTCGATGCCATGTTGGACTTCCACCTCACCTCCACTCCCAACAACCCTTTACAATAGAAATTAGTTTAATAAGCATTTTAAATAAAAATGACTTAGTAACAGTTATTGTATTAATAAAATTTTAATAAAAAATATTTTAATAAAAATTATAAGAAATTAAAATTTTCAGGCCCACCATTTTGGATTTTTAATAATTATATCGGATTAGAGTGTCGCTGCAGATCATTAATCCATTTTTTTATTTTTTCAATAATTTTGTGTAATTAAAAAAATTAAATCGAGTAATGTTGACACTACCAGTAACCCTAAAAATCTGCTAAACAATTTTTTTTGTATAAATTATATAATTCAATTAATTTTAATAAATAACTATAACAAAAAGAACAAAAAATTAATACCCAACCTTCCCACACATAAACAACCATCCCCTCACCGGACACCATCACCCATCCACTCACCTCAAACCAACACCTACTACAACCAACCTCCCCCCCCTCCCCCTCCGTCAACCCATTCTTACTTGCAATTCCCCTCCCCACTTTCCTCTCCCCGTTCCCGTTCCCCACTCTCTCCTCGCCAAAATACCCGTTCCCTCTCCACAACCCATAATTAGAGACCTGAAAAATTCGCGGATTCATTTTGGGACAAGCTAGAATTCAAAACACGTGCATTTATATAACTTTAGCCATTGGCCCACACGGTTATTGAGAACTCCTGGATAACGGTGTCCAGTTGTCTCCTTCTACTGTGACAGCTGACAACCAATGTGCAATTGATATCGGCATATTTGTATATAAGATTGTAGAGTCTAGCCTGGAGGTCATTGAACTCGCGAATTTTTTAGGTCTCTACCTATAATCCCTTGCCAAAGTTCACCAACTCCCCATCACCCTCCCACACAACCCCTCCCTCTATGCAGACATCCTGGACTATCAAAATCTAAAAATCGAGAATCATGTAATGTTAGACCCCAGTTCACCTATCATTCAGTCATAAAAATCGAGAAAAATCGCACCCCCCCCCCCCNATGTAATACGCGAATCATCGAATTCGATCCCAGTATATTTTTGGTGTATTATGCATGCAGTGTATATTTTCATTATCTAATAACCATTCTATTATATGTTTATGGCATACCCTCAATCACGATATCTTCAAGAAATATTTCAAATAGAATATTTCGTTTATAAAATTCATAGTAAATTTAGAGTTGATTGCATATCACATATTAATTAATATTAAAGGCATACGTTTCTGGAGATAGAAAGGAAGCTTGCAAACTGGTTTAACGACTCAGGCCCTAAGAGATCGCAAATTATGTTCGCATATGCCTGTAAATATTCCCTTGCTTGCAACTTGAATTGTAAAAATGTGGGTATACTCTGATTTAAGATACAGACCCTACTGAAAAAACAATACCAGCGCTATTATACATCGGTAGCCATTAAATTTACTTAAAGAGCAAACAACCATACATTTACTACGATTTTTTTAAACAAAATATCTTATTCGGAATAGTTCTTAAATTTATCGTGATTCAGAGTATGCTCTATCAGAATAATGCAACGGTTATAAAATAATGTAAATAGACATGGAATGCGTCATACACAAAAAATTTAAATATTGGTGTGAGGAAATATACTAGGGTCGAATTTTATGATTCGTGTATGAAATTTAAATGGGTGTGGGGGTGCGATTTTTTTCGATTTTTATGACTGGATGATAGGTGAGCAGGGGTCTAACATTACATGATCCTCGATTTTTAGATTTTTGTAGTCAAGTAGGGTGGGGGCGGGAATGGTTGTATGGGATAGGTGTGGGGGAGAGGAAGGAGATTGGGGAGTGATATGGTCTGAGGGTGTGAAGACGGGGATTCTGGGAGAGAGGAGAGGTGGGGTACTGGAAGCAGGAAGGGGAAGTGGCAAGAGGTAATTGGGAGTGTGAAGGGGGTGGCGGAGAGGGGAGCATTTGGGTGAGGGAAAGAGAGGATGTTGAGTGTGGTGGGTGGTGGTGTGAAGTGAGTGGATGGGTGATGGTGTCTGGTGAGGGGATGGGTGGTTATGTGTGGTGAGGTGGTTGTATTTTTTGTTCTGTTTATTGGTATTGTAATTTATTAAAATTTATTTATTTAAATAAATTTTGTTAAAATAATTTTTACTAAAACATTTTTGTGAAACTAATTTCTAGGGTTACGGGTAGCAGCAACATTACTCGATTGCATTTTTTTAATTACATGAAATTAATTAAAAAATTTAATAAATGGAATTATGATCTGCTGGGACACTCTAAACCGATTTAATTATTAAAATTCCATGATTGCGGAATTACGCTTTTAAGTAATTTAGAATTTTTATTAAAATTTTATTTATTACAATAAACTGTTATTAAGGTCATTTTTATTATAAATGTTTATGAAACTAATTTCTAGGGTTATGGGTTGTCGGAAGATAGAAGGGGGGCGAACATCCAAAATGGCATCGAACCCTGGCTGTAACGCCTACCAATATGGTGGACGGCTCCGCCCAACATGGCCGTCATGGCTGTGACGTCAACCAAGATGGCGGACGAATATGGATCCAGATGCCTGATAAAGAGTTTGTAGTTATTTTCACCACTACGTTTCCTTACCAAATAAAACTTTCCGTAGACTCCTGAATCAATGGCTCTGATTTTGTGGAATCTCTTGGCATTCGTGAGTTCTGGCCTGGAACAAACAGAAACATGACAGATCACTTCATCGATACGATAAAACCAAGAAAATACTTAATTAATATTTGTTGTATTACTTTTTTCATTAACTTAATGTTTATCTATCTGCAGCATTCATACTTTTTTTGGTTTATACATATTTGAGTGCTCACGCATTGGTGCGTGCAATATATGCGTGTTTTGTGTGAGTAATTAAAACCGTAGTTAATAATAGTATTTATATAAATACAGGGCAGTGAAATGAATTCTTACCTAAGCTGCTAAGAATGAACTTTTGCAAGGTATTTAAGCTTTAGTTAAAGGAACAACAAAAACAATATTGAAATACCCCAATTTATAACATAGTTTGAATATTAATCATCTCCAAATTTTCCGATATTCCCATATTTGACATAGCGTACATATCAGTTTAATTTATATATGGGAATTTAATATTAGTAAACCGTCACTGTAAAGATAGATATTTCAGATAGTTTGACAAATTAAAATAATATTTGCTATGATTTAGCTGAATGTGAATCAGATTTATTACTTGCCCAGTGTTAACTTTTTTTGAATAAAGTGAAGAAAATACCTGTATTTGTTTCTTGTCGGTACTTGGCACTGCCATATTAATTGTGAAAAGGAAAATATGTAAAACAATATTTTTTGTGAATAATCAGCAATGCACATTAATGAAATGTGACGAGGTTCACTGGTTGCAGTGTTTTGTCTTTAGAACATCATGATTCACCAAATGTGGGCTGCGTAAGCCATACGAAGTTGTGCAATTCATTAAATTTTTACAACTGAATACAAACGAGTCCACAGAACGGTTAGTCATTGCTGATAACTTCTGTGTGACTGTGCCTTTGTAAATACACAATATTTGACATAATGCAAGAATTAAAATCCTCTTTTCAATAACCGAATATTTTTAATGGTTTCAACAAATAACTGCTTGTAGATTATTTAATTTAATATTTTCGTCTGAATTTGATAATAGTGCCTATTTGATACACACATACCTGAACAGACTGTAACATATCTTCAGAAATCATATCTCAATAACTTATAGGGTTAAAATATATCACACAAGTGTCAAAGTAAATGTAGTTTAGTACCGCACTCTTAATTATGAGAAGTAGTTTTGCACTGTTTGCCGTGTCACAATATTTACTGTACTGTAAGATCTTGCTTATCATTTGACTTATATAACTCAATTTTTGTGTTCATATCCCATCCTATTCCATTCGGCGTGCCTCATCAACCATATCACACAGATAGAAGAATTGTTCCATAGGCGCTTTCAATCATAAATTGTATATTGTACACAGAATCCACTTAAATGAATACAATAGCTGAACATAACTTTACAGAGCATACGTTTCCGATGGAATTAATGTAAATCAAGGTGGTGGATCAAGTACATAAGTAGAGGGGATGAAAATGGCAAGCCTCGTAGCTAACATCCTCCTGTTAAAACACAGCAATGGGTTCAGTACCACGCAATTTCGGATATCAGGCGACCAACATTAACTGCCACAGCTCTTGGAAGTGATTTGTCCCGGGCTACTTAGGATCGTACCTTCTATGAATTTGTACAACGAAGAATGAATGAAGATTGATTCAGCTCAAACTAACAGTATATAACTTTTGCAGTCTGTCGAGAGAACAGAAGCCATCGGAAGAACGTGATCCTTTATCACTAACACTTGATCATTGTAGTACTGGAAAATGTTATGTTCAGCAATGAAGATACGATTAGGCTGGCATGTGACACCGAACATATGAGAGAATGCCGGTATTCCAGACGACAAAAGAATTACGACCATGCTTATTTTTAAATAAACGCAATATCCCCCTGCAATGCTCTACAGAGATGATTTTGGGGATTACCTTCTAGCAGGTGAAATTGCAGATTTCACTGTTCAATGACAATGTCATCATTCCCAAAAGTACTACATCATTCGATTGGAGTGTTCGCTGCAGTCGCCAAGCGATTGCAATCGAGTTTGCTTAAAAAATGTTGAAAATAGCTACTTCACAACTTCCGAACCCAACTGATAAGTTTTCTTCACGAGCTTAGGCCTGTGGATTCAGTTAAAGTGAATTGGGATTATTTTCCACAAGAGGAGTTTAGGGGCTTGATACACAGCAAGCCAGATATTGATCCAGCACTTCTGTATAGCGGAGATTGTACGGTATATAAGTTACAGTAATATAACCATTACTAAGAAATGCAATTCACAGAGTTGCATTTTACAGCAACAGGTTCAGTATGAACTTGTATTTTACGTGGTTAGTTAAAAATTCAGAGCCTTGTTATGTTTATGTTTTTATAAGTTGTTTATTTGATACCGTCATTACAGATAAGGCCGAGGAGAATATATGATGTACTTGCTGTATGAACTCAGTATTTTTAAATTTTTGAGATGTGCACACTAATCTACATTATAGCCCAAATTATTACTGTTTTGTATAAGCAGTTATAAATTAACTTCCTATTACACCACTTATTCACGTCACCAGTATAAATTTGTGGCTTTTAGTATATTACGAGAGCAACGATTTCTTGGGAGGATTATTTTCAGTCTTAACATTTATGAGGTCTCTGGTCAGACTCTCGGTGTCCTGATGGGAGAATAATAACTCGGTTGGGGATTCTGACGTGGAAGTTAGGTTCTCTCAATGAACACCAGTTCCCTCCATCACGTTCACCCCACCGTTGCTCGACACACAAGTAGACAGCCTGTTCCACTTAGCGTCAGTTTCTTACGTGTCATCGATGCCGACCCCTCCTGAAGTGTTGACAACGTGCGTATGTTTGTTCTTTTGTCATAAATGAGTGCTTGTAAATGTGACATGGGGCTTCGTGCAAGCACGACTGCACAAACCGGGAAGCCAAGTAAAGATTTTTGTGCCACCTTGGATGAGATCTTACGTTGTTTCATATTTGTCCCGAATAAGAAAATATTTTTTTTTGTACTACGCATGTAATAAAAGAGTTTATAGGCTGTTCACGGTTAATTGGACACTTTTAAATAAATCTTTGAAAAATGCCACTACCTTCATATTTTTAACGGGCACACAGAGTGGCATGCTCCCAGTAAAATTGGAAACGACAGAGGGAAAGTAGTTGGACGTCTGAACATTTTAATTAAAGATTTAGGTTAAAATTTGTAAAAACTGAAATTATGTATTTTGCTTTCTGTGCTCTTAATATACATAAGTGTTAGAAACAGCAAATATGTAAAATAATTTTATTTTCTTAACCATTATCAGTTTCTCTTAACAGACATTCAAATTAAGAGGTCATCCCAAGGCCATGATAATTTTTCATTTGGTGCGGTGGTGGAATACACAGTGTGCATGAAATTGCATGATAAGAAGGGATTTCAAAAATGCTCAGTTTATCGAGAACATGGGTTCTTAAACAATCCGAGCCTGTGCCTACCTGTGGCCATAGAATATCTTTCGCGAACATTGACTTGTAAATACAATAAAAGTTATGGTAAAACAGTCATGATAATACTCATTGGTACAGAAGCTGCGGTGGAGTGGCGGCTCTAGCGCTCGCTTCCCATCATAGCGAGCCAGGTTCGATTTCCCGCCGGGTCGCTGCCGTATTTTCGCACGTGAGAATCGTGCCGGAGGAGGCCGCTGGTCGGCGGATTTTCTCGGGGATCTTCCGTTTCCTCCTTCCTTTGCATTCCAGCGCTGTTCCATACTTACCTCCCTTCACCCTTATCGGTTCTCAAGAACCCGATGTTACAAGTCGCCTATACTACACTACAAAACTGTAACGTACAACACTAGCATGGCGGTACTATACGTACGTAGCAAGCACTGCGCAATACATTACTAATAATTATTATTAACTCATATATATAATAATATGATGTCATCCCGCGCCTCGTAAACAGTATAATATTGACGCGGCGGGGAATCGTGACGCACAGTTTGGTAAGCGCTGGGCTATAGCATATTTTACGTGGTAAAATATAAATTACTGTTAGGTATATGTGGTACCCGTTAAAGTGACCACTCTTAAATTCAAACTATAAAAAAATCACTGCTTGTAACTGCGTATATTTTTACGTTAGCAAATACCGCAATACTCACAGTTAGGAAACTTGGTAGAGAACTACGAAAAGTAAGTATCGTGTTATAACGTCCTACTTGTCGCAAAGTTAAACATTTTTGTCACCTGCAATTCAGTTTATTTCATTATATGTAAATAAAAATAAAATTTGGCGTGTTTGTAAAGCATTTATTTTCCGATCTTTTTCAACATCATCACCAGGATGACGCAACGTTCACGTTATCTGGTTCATTTTTTTTTCTTTTATTTTTTATTCCAGTTCTCGCTTGTGTGTCAATAGAATAACTTTTCGCGACCAACGTGATTTTAAATGTTACTTTTAATATTCTTAAATAAAGTATTCATTGAAGAAATAGATAAAACATTTTATTTATGTTCTGAGGCGTGGCATTATTTGTTATTTCTTTCACCTGCATCTCCACTTAGTTTCTTGTATCAGAAATTCTTGGAAATTCATACTACTTATCGGAAAAATGTGCTACTTTATGCAAGTTATGTCGGTTTAAATTTTAAACTTGGAATGAACTTAAAGAAACTTCGGAAGTGTGTTTTGTTATTTCTGTGATCTGTGTTGCAGTTCTGAAAGATTACATAAATGCACGTGTGTTATTTAGTATTTACGCGATACCCAGTTTACGAGTACCTCGGAACGTATGTCACTCGTTTTGAAACGACAGTGCCATGAAAATGTTATATATTGCACGTGAAACATTTCTTGAACGTTACAAATACGTTAAAAGAACACACATTAAATTTGAAACAGTGAGAATTGAGCCAAATCAGTGAAACAATGAAAATTGAGCTTTTGATAATCACTGTCTTATTAATGTGGTGGCTGTATTATACTGATTTATTTGGGTTTCCCACTGAATGTCAAGAATAGCACTGCTATAGGTTACTTGTTCCTAGTTAATTTACTTTATTCGGCAGTCGGCAGTAATTAATCAACTGATATTCAGTGAATGTTATTTCACTGATTTACATCACTGATTCGTGATTGCAGTGTATTATATCGTCTGTACGAATGTTTTAATTTATATGAGCCTATATATCAGACAGTATGTACTGGCTTCCTCTACACAATTTAAGGTGAGTTATTTGGGAAAAAATTATATTATACATTACATTTTTACATGCAGTTTCATAAAATAAATTATCATCAGTTAGGTATTATGTTTTTTTGTATTCTGGTAAAGTTTTGTTAATACCAGTGCAGACATTTAAATTTTATGAACGAAAAGTGGTTTTTTATCTGTAAGCACATAATTAGGCTTCAGAAAAAATTGCTGTTATGTGCTTTAAAAACTGCGTGGTTCGACGAATTTTCACGAAACTTGCATCGAGTGACAAATTTTACTGTAGAAGTATGCTGTATAAATTTGAATCAATTCTGTTCTGCTATTTTATTTCATGAAGACATGTCATTGTTTTCGTAGCAACGCCCGCAATTTCTTGTGCGTAGTTTTATATTTATGCAATGTAATTCTACTCGTAAGTATTGTTAAACACACATCCTATTATTTAAAAGCCTATCTTTCTTTGAGTATGACACGTGCATATAACTGCCGAGCGTTTCAACTTGTTTGAAGGTGAACGTTCGAAACATCTTGGTGTTGTTTTATAACGCGAAAAATAATAATTTCTTTAATTCTTCTGCTATTCTGTTGACAACCTAAATCAAACATATTTTCTTATCACCTCGGAAGTATTTACCAGAGTTAAAGGTATTGATTTATATATAAACAGAAAATAATAGTCAGTATTGGCCAATATTCAGAAAACAATATATATATTAAAATCAACGTGTAGGTGTTTATAGTGCTGATTGAAATTTTTTATTACTTTATGTTGTTTTTTTTTAATTAGTATGCAATGGATATCTGAGCTATATTATGTAAACACCAGCTGGAAGTCATATGGCAGAGTTTATTTTGATAGGTATGCGGACGGGTTGAAAGTAGAAACTTAGCAGGACTTTTATAAGTGCTCACTTTATCGTGAACATCCTTTACAAGGCTGAAAATTAAGACTTAGTTAACTAAATTCGTCATATTGGCATTGTCAGTGAGAAAAGCGTAAAAGGGAGGGGGGCAAGCATATGATCAGTGAGAGCTTGACGGCATGTAAAATGTATAATCAATTCATGGCTACTTCCAACTTTTCTGAAACCTTGCTTAACTTCTATGTTCAGGATATTCGTCCACCTCATACAAATAAAGCTAAACTACGTCTAGAACATTACACCAATGAGACAACGCATAGCATTCATGCGCACACACTTTAATGATATTTTGCATGAGGACTATTTCTTACTAGGCAGTACCAACACACCTATTTTCTCCCTGGTATATTCATATAAATTATAAACGAAACATTGTAGTTAGTATATAAAACATGAGTAATAATTGAATTTAACGGAAAATAACATGTATGTAATACACATGACATATTTAGGAAACCACCAACCACGATTTAAAAAGGTTTGATTCAAAAAGTGTTCAACCCCTGTAACAGTGCAACCACATCATCAACACTAGATTCGCAAACCTCGCTCATCACATCACGTTGGCACCATGCGCAGTTCTTAAAAACCTTCGCCTAGCGTTCCATCATACACTTACCTCTCAACAGAAGTCAATGAATGGTATAGAAGTGTTCAGATTTCTCAATAAATAAGTATTAACATTACAACTAGTTCATTTTTGTATTTCATTTTATTCTAAAACTGTATTTACTTAAAGGACGAAATTTTGTTTTGTCACACAAGGAGAATTTCTAAGCAGATATTGTAAACATACTTGAAAATACATCGAAACCTTTTAAACAATATTCAATACCAATCTCAGAAAATATTCGGCTATATTTATTAATCTTTTCTTAGTTTGTTATTGTAATGAATAATTCTTATGTTTCGATGAATATGTTATCATTACTTCGGTCGAGTCGTATATTCAAATTTGTTTCCTGCATTTCACATTGCATCTTATTAAAATATATGTGTCATAAGATATAGTAATCGCTAATGCGTAATATTAAAAATAATGTAGTCATTTAATTACAAGGATTTGATTGCATATTGAATTACGGCAACAAGATAAAGTTCATATTAGAAATTTTCTCCATTTCAAAATTTTGTTTACTGAAGACCATTTGTTAGTAAAAATTCCACATTCCCAGTTTTAGTCATATTTACTATAAACTATAAATATCATAATTTATAGGCGAAATGAAAGTAAAAGTTTAATTTAACCAAAAAAATAATGTAGTTTTATGTTAACACAAGTATAAAACGCTTGTGGTACACGGCAAATATAGGAAAAAACCGTTATACGTGGTGTAATTTCTTAAAGGATTGATTTAAAAGGTGTTAAGAAACCGCGAGTATACTATAGTAGGTCTTCACGTCAGTTTACATGGCGTGGTAGTGACTTTGATGTAGGCGTGCCCATTCTCTGATTGGCTGCACGAGTCTCTGGAAGAGGCGTTGTGTCTTACTGGCTACCACATGCTGCGAAAGTTTTGCTACTGGCTGGGCTGCCGGAGAACGAGTAGGTTACCAGGCGCTGATTGGCAGAAGGCGTTCCAACATGTTGCTAGCCAGTAACGCCATTTTGCTGGCGTGTGCGACTGCAGTTAGCGGTATAAGCGGCTGTTTCACCTCTGTACACTACAAAAATTAATGTAAATGTACTTTTACTAACTTTTGGTAATTTTACATTTTGTATGTGTAATTTGTGAAAACCACAGTACTTGTAATTCTCAACAAATGTTCTTAATTATCCAGAGAGTACTCATGTCTTTGGAGAAAATACATGAATGTATGGCTTAGTAAAGACAATGTTGGTGTTAATTTACTCATTCTTAAGTACGTGTAAAATTCCCCAACTCACTGTATTTCAACTTTATTATGTATTTCTTACCGCTACATAGTCGTTTTATGAGCTCACAATGCATAGTTGTACATCTTCAATTGTGTAATTTTACATTGACCGTATGAATGTAAACTTGCATTACATTCTGGAGTATCTGTGAGCGTATATTTGCAAATACAAAATTTCGGTAAATTTATATTTTTATGTGTAATTTTCTAACACGAGTACAGTATTTGTAATTTTACACTAATATTCCTGTGAATTCAAATAACACTACAAGTATTTGTTTAAAACATGTGATCTAGCGGTATGTAGTAGAACTACTTCGAACTCCTTTTGTCTGTTCAAAAGGAAATCTTAACTCCCGCTGATGGAATATGCTTTCTTTTGTATATAACTACCTATGCTATAACTGTGCACAAAAATATTTAAAATCAATGCAAGTGGTGCAAAACAAATGCCTGCGATTGGCCACAAATCCAACCAGATATATCGCTGTTAGATGCTTGCACTCAGAGTTAATATAATAAATGCTTCAAGAAGTAATTCGGAAACAAACTGAACTTTTTATTAATCACTCGAGGGACATTCAAATCCTCTCATAACTGCCCTTGAGGGCTATGATTTGTTTCTAGCACACAAGCCTCCATAGTCCTCTCTACAAGTATCTTCTCCACATAATAATAAAAAACATAGTTTCTACCTATCTGTCTTCTGTAGCATTTTCTGTTAATGCATGAAACAATTTTTATTCATTCCCTTCGAAATGATTTTTACGGTGTCTATGCCGGTTTTTCCCTTTCTCTTCTTAGTATAGTAGTTAAGCTATAAGTACACTCAGGGAGGTTGTCATGACCAAAACGAGGCTATGGCAACCCAATCCCTTACTGCCGTGATGCATGTCTCCTTGCAAGATTGCCTTCCCTTGTAGGCGTATGGGGCCTAGCCTTGAGACGCACTTAACTCCCGTCCCTACCTCGAGCTCACACCTAATACTTAGTTTTAGAGTAGATTAGAAAAAAAATTATCTCCGGTGCTGAGAGGACAGCCTCTCAACGGCCCAGCCATGTACTCTCTTCAATAGTACAGGTCAGCCATCGGAGCTCAGGTTGTAGGCGAGTCGGTAGCGACTCGGCAACAAGGTAACAGCACCTGGTCAGAGCCTTTATCAAGGCATGACAAAGTGCGGCCCCAAGTCCGATTCAGGTACGGACAAAAACACAATGCTGACATCACTACAGCAACACACAAACACACACACATGCACAAACACCAACAAACAATATTGTCGCAAACAAGCACGCCAGAGAATAGGCGACATGAGTGCAGGTGGGGCCAACCAGTCCCAGTTTGACGAGGACGAGCTCGCAGATGAGTTTGTGAACGTCACTAACTGTTCGAACGATGTTGGCGAGAGCAGACAATCCAGTGTCTCGTCCACAAAATAAAAAACAAACGCTGACACAGGGTGAAGCACTCCTCCTCCGAGGGGGCCTAACGAGGAAAAGTTTTTCTACCCCAGAAAAAAAAACAAGTTTCAAAAAATAAAATACAAATGACAGCTACTCATTAAGAACAGGTTCGAAGTCCAGTCAAAGAAGGTCGCAAAGGAAAGGGAAGAAAATCGCGCCTCCTCACTAACTACACAAACTACAGACAAATACAGGCTTGTGCCAATAGTGATCCCAAACAGAAGATTACTCAAAAAAGTGGCCCAGCTGCTCTGTCATAATGTAATAAGTTTCCAAAACACACTCACTCGGAGACGAGAATGAAAAAATTGAGTTTTACACTCGGCCAGACTACGAGAAGGCCCGGCGCCTGCTCGCAGACACAACCCACTACATACACGCCCACGCCTCAAAGGTTTGTCATAAAAAACTTGACTGGAAGAGGGGTTGACGAGGACACACTCCGCGATTATATTATCGGGTGTGGGTTCAACATACTGGACCTCCACCATTTCAAGCGTAAAAACCACCACCACAAACCTGAGAATCCCGACTATGTGCCGACAGGTACATAGTCTATAACAACACAGAACAAAAAGCAAGACTTTATCAGGATTAAGAATCTCTATTTTACCGCCACTCGTATATAGCCTTAAAAGCCGCGACCTGAAGATGTGCCCAACTGTCACAAACTGCAGTCAGTGGGGGCACACATTCAAACATTGTAACATGAGCCCAGTGTCCATAAACTGTGCGGGCCGGCATAAGCACACAGAGTGTAACATGGACAGAGATGTTCAGCCCCTGCGGTGCTTTGACTGCAAAGAGGAGGAGCCGACCCAGTCAGTGTCAGTTGTGGCCGAAGAGGGCGCCGCTGGGGGAAGTCAGGAAAGAAACAGCAGGGCTGCTACCGGTGGGTCCTCTCGGGTTGCTCCCGGGCGTTGGGGAGGCGAGGCCCGGCCCCTGGGCAACGAGGACGGATGACCATAGGCTAGCACAGCAGCCAATCAGACGTCCGCCTCTCTTGGAGACCTCAAAACAGCCACTCCACCTGCAAGGAGGTCTAGGTACCACATTACATGACATTCGGGTACTCAAACAATTACTTCGCGACGCACTTCGCAGAATTAATAACACACCTGCGACCATATTTTGGCCACGTCAGGGCAGCACAAACTCTTGCTGACGAGTAACTACTGTTGCTACAGGCACTAGCTACTCTCCCGCACTAATGGCTAACCCTCAAACAGAATACACACTAAACATATTAAACTGGAATGCCTGCGGGATCAAATCGCAGATATATGAATTACAACAACTACTATTTAATAGAATTGATGTAGCTTTGATAACAGAAACAAGACTCAATAACCAGGACAAAATACATTTTCGAGGATATAATATATACAGATAAGACAGGAATCACAGAGGAGGAACAGCTATAATAACCAAAAATAACGTTCATCACCATTAAGTTAATATAAATAGTTTAACCCGGTTAAATCCAGAGCAATAAGAATTAAAAGTAAGCCTACCCACATCCAATTGGTGGCTGCATATTTTTCCCCCCTTATCTAACTTTAATGAAAAAGATTTTTAAAATCTTATGGGCGATACAGAATACATTTAAATAGCAGGAGACCTAATCAGTAAAAATAAATAATGGGACTGCTTTTATATAGCGACGTACAAGGAAACTAGCTAAGTAGATATGCAGATCAAATTAATTATGTAATTTTTCCACCACCTAAACCCACCCACTTACCAGACAGTGGCAACCCACCCACTTACCAG
>NQII01001811.1:0-11588 GCA_002778355.1 Clitarchus hookeri
CCATGTGGGATGAACTTACTAAATTATTAGGTAATATTTGATTACGGTTACAGATGTGAAACTGATCATGTAAGAAAATTAAGTTGGATTTCGAAATAACTGCTAAGATATTCTCTATGCCTTGACTAGCTTGGTTTTTAAATATTGACTCCGAATGGAAGTACGTAAATCCAAGATAGCAAGGATACTTCCCCCTTAGGTAAGCCAGTCGCTGTGGACAAGCCGAGCAGAAATGTCAGCGGCCGCGCAGGGACGAACGGAGTTGTTTGTGCGGGACAAGGGGGTGGGGGTAGGTGGACGGGCGGATGAATAAAAGATGCGCGGTCGCGTGTATGCTAATTAATAACCTGCGCGACGCGTCGTGCCGCCGTGTGCTCAGTCGGGGTGCTCGCTGCGGTTTGTCGACCAGTGCTCGCCCCTGGGGGTATGCAACCCGCACTTCGGGACCTCATCCCGTGCCTACATGGCCTGTCCCGGCTACAGGTGGAGCGGAGTGGAGACTTTGTGTGGCTCTTAAGGCTCCCGTCCACCTGGCAGATTTTCCCGCGTTTGAGACCTAGAAGCTCGGGAGCGATAAGGGCGACACTGCCACGCTTCGCCGTTAAGCTCAAGGCTCTGAACTGACGTGCAGTTTCTAGTCGCACTGCATGTACCTACGGGACTTTCAGCGGTGACCCTATTATTTTATTCTTGGAAAGACTGTAGGAAGTTCCAATGCAGGGTCCTTTAGTAGTTCTGTATTATCTGACGCGTATATTTTGAGATGCAGCACTTTGAAAAAGCCGTTTTTAGCCGTTTTGGAGTACTCCGGAACGGTGTTTCTAATGTGCGTGACGTCTTGAAAGCACTCAACGGCCCTCGTCTGATGTGCGTGTTCTTTTCGTAGAGTTGCGCATTNGGCTCTTAAGGCTCCCTCCCACCAGGGAGATTTTCCCGCGTTTGAGACCGAGAAGCTCGGGAGCGATAAGGGCGACACTGCCACGCTTCGCCGTTAAGCTCAAGGTTCTGAACTGACGTGCAGTTTCTAGTCGCACTGCATGTACCTACGGGACTTTCAGCGGTGACCCTATTATTTTATTCTTGGAAAGACTGTAGGAAGTTCCAATGCAGGGTCCTTTAGTAGTTCTGTATTATCTGACGCGTATATTTTGAGATAAAGCACTTTGAAAAAGTCGTTTTTAGCAGTTTTGGAGTACTAATGTGCGTGACGTCTTGAAAGCACTCAACGGCCCTCGTCTGATGTGCGTGTTCTTTTCGTAGAGTTGCGCATTNCTAATGTGCGTGACGTCTTGAAAGCACTCAACGGCCCTCGTCTGATGTGCGTGTTCTTTTCGTAGAGTTGCGCATTGCACGCACGTTTAATAACTTCGTAGAGTGAAGAGATTTGGGCTACTCTTAACAGCGAGGTTTTGAGAGCCGATGAGGGTGAAGCGAGATTAGTAAGGAGCAGTACGGGAATGCAAGGGCGGGAGTAACGGGAGATCCCCGAGAAAATCCGCCGACCAGCGGCATCGTCTGGAACGATTCTCACGCGCGAATATTAAGGAGTGACTCCGCCGGAAATCAATCCCGTTTAGCTTTGGTGGAAGGCGAGAGCTCTAGCCGCTGCACCAACAGCCTCTCCCCCCCCCNTGTTCTCCTCGGAATTCACATATATCTACATGGCGATTGCACCATCTTCTATGACATTACATTCTCTTTATGGTGATATACAACATTCAGGATTTGATGCACTACTTGAATTAATGCCACAAATGGAGCCATATGGCCCCAGTGTGCGTGGATATAGTGAAATTGTAAAATTATTGGAATAGTAGATATTTTTCAAATGTGCTAATTCTTACACTTACATGCACAAAAAAAAATAATTCGCATACTCATAAATATGTGCTTAACACTTTTAATTCAACGGTATGGCATGGAACTACTTTCCTTCCGTCGTTACCAACTTCACTGCGCACGTGGCAGTCAGCGCCTATGTACAACTTCTATAGGCAGTCCACGGTAAAGTGAGCACTTTTGAGGCACTAGTTACATTTTACCTTTCAGCCATTTTTTATCCACAGCCACCTCTTTAAATAAATATTGACATGTTAGCAATAAACACGATGTGTATATTCCACCGAACTCGGAAGTTGGCGTCTACGACTAAAATAAAATATATTTATTGACTATTATTCCGAACGAGAGGGTTTTCAAAAGTGCTCACTTCAACGTGAATAGCCCATACACGTACTGGCAAGCTGCGTTTTGCATTCCATTTCGCCCGACGCGGTTCGGGTCCTCTCGTCCTACAGCACCAATCAACAGTGTTCTACGTTACGAACTTTGTAATCGGGGTCACTCTCATCCCTTTACCCACCTGATTACTCAAGATCGTTCTCATGAACGCGAATACTGTGAATTAATTAATTTAAAAGTGAAGTTTCTCCCCTCTTTCTCTATATGCCGTCTGGTCTCAGAAATGTGATAAAAGCAGAATCTTTCGTGCACTTTTGATAACCAGGTTACATTGTTAATTAGACATTTTTGAACACTGAAGGGGCGAACGATGGTAGTACTATATATCTAGTTAAGCATGGCCTACTTTTGATATAGTTAAAACATTTATCTATTAATTTTAATATAAAACGTGTTTTATTATCTATTTAAAATCGTTTTACTAAACATTTTAAATTAAAAATAATGTAGGTGAATTAAAAAATATATATTTACACCATATAATTTCAATAGTGACTTTAATAAAAAATATATTTACATTACAAATTTAAAAATTAAATTTTAAAAAGTTATAGTGCAACCCTTTAGAAGTTCAGATAAAACAATTTACGCATTTTTAAAATCTAAATAATAATTTTTTAATTTGTTAATTAAAAATATTTTAGATTTAAATTAACATATATATGTTTTAATGATATGAAAAGTGGTTTATGCTACACAAGATTTATACGATTGGTGGTGAAGGAGTTACGTAAAATATAATGTGTTTTGAGTTACGACCGCAGCTGTTCGGACCAGCCTGCACTATTATGCTGGAAGCAACAAAGACTCATACCAAGGTGTTAATGGTTTTTGTTTGAAAGCCTCCACTTGTAGGGCAGTTCGCGGAATTGGAAACTAAAATAAGCCTCTTCACACGAAATTATCCCCATATCACTGTATTAATGTTGATTTTCGTAAGGGCTCACGCGAGTAAACTGGATTAATCAAGTGGCTTCCACAGTAAAATACGACTGTGAGTTACACAACTACATCGCGTACCTGGATTGATCACATCAGGGCGTTATTTAGTAACATCATCATTCTTCACGGACAGTTCAAATTATACTACCGGGAATCTTGCATGATGATCTTGTTATATTTATGCTCTTTATTTTGAGTACCTGAACTTGAGACAAACCTTATAACGTACTGGAACTAATAAACTTAATTTATTCAGGAAACTCATTCAAGTACACAGACAGCTTCAATATCGTGGCTCTCGATAAATACACAATGTACTGTAAATTATTGCTACTGAGCAATAGCATTACTGACTTATGCCCCTAAATATGTCGCACTGGAAACATTCAAGTACTCTGAATGAATTCACACTTAAAACAGAATGCGCAGATGTGATTATGTTCGCAATAAATTAAAAATGTATTGATACAAGACACCAAAGGGGCGTATCCGAGATCGTGAGGGAAGGAGATATATTATTAAAAATTAAAGAACTAAATTTGATCTTTAATTTATTCACACCGCTATTATTTGCAACATTAAAATATCTGTCTCCACTATTACACTTAGTATTCTCATTGAGCGCAATATTTAATGTCTGTCTCATTTATAATTAAAGTCCTTACCGTTGGCTCTATATGTTTTACAGTCAGTTAATTCATAATCATTATTTACACATATTCAATCAGTCTATCGCCATAATTCCAAATGTCTGTCACTCAAGCTTCCAGTTCAGCAGTCCCGCACGCCAGTCTCTCTCTCCACTGTGCCGATGCTCGCATTCCACAGGCTTCACTCCCGCTGGTTGCTCTCGCCGCCACTCGACGCTCTGCTGGCTCGTCGCTTCTGTGTATTCGCACGCCGGTTGCTTAAGGTCGCACAATCCTCCCAAAAACTCTCGGCTCGGAGGCCCGTCGCAGCTTAAATAGTCTCGCTTTGCCAGATCTGGAAGGTTACTCGCACTCCGAGTCACGCAGAGAGAAAGAGAGAGAGATAGAGAGAGATAAAGAGAGAGAGATAGAGAGAGATAAAGAGAGAGAGAGAGAGAAAGAGGGGGAGAGAGAGAAAGAGGGAGAGAGAGAAAGAGGGAGAGAGAAAGAGAGAGAGAGAAAGTGGGAGAGAAAGAGAGAGAGAAAGAGAGAGAAAGAGAGAGAGAAAGTGTGAGAGAAAGATAGAGAGAAAGTGTAAGAGAAAGAGAGAGAGAGAAAGAAAGAGAGAGAGAGAAAGTGAGAGAGAGAAAGAGAAAGAAAGAAATAGAGAGAAATAGAGAAAGTGAGAGAGAAAGAGAAAGAGAGAGAGAGAGAGCGAGAAAGAGAGAGAGAGAGTGGCAAGGCCAATGAACCAGACAATAAACGCCGCCGGTTTCTAATGTTATAGGCTATTCACGGGAAAGTGAGCACTTTTGTAAGCCCTCTAATTTGGAACAATAGTCAATAAAAATATTTTATTTTAGCCTTAGACGTTAACTTCCTAGTGCGGTGGAATATACACACTCTGTTTATTACTTACATGTCAATATTTATTTTAAAAGGTGGTTAATGGATAAGAAATGACCGAAAGGAATAAGTTGCTAGGGCCTCAAAAGTGCTCACTTTACCGTACACAGCTTATACCAGTCTCTCCTCAGCACACTTCTTGGCTCACTCGCGCGGGGCGATATAAAGCTGCGAGCGCCTAACTGTATTATAAACCCGAGATTTATAGAGTAATTCTCCAGAATATGAGTGTTTACTTGATTTACTTACAAAATCCCACAGGAAAGCTAAAATAATTTATATGTTACATTTGATGAAGACTGTTCCTCATCAGAATAATTATGAAATAAACTTAATAGCAATGGCGTTGCTATAACTCGCAACAATGTAGTACATTCTAAGTTTGAAGTACACTTCCAAAAATTGCTGAGTTTTTTTCGGTTGCCCATTTGTATTAACGGATATAAGTACCATGTCTCGCGTGTCCACGCATGTAAAAAAAAAACAGCTAACCATGAGCAAAATGTCAATTTGGAAAGCTGAATGTAGGAGATGTTCAGAAGTTCGATATGCATATAAAGTCAACAGCTAGCAGTATGTAATCCGTTCACTGACATATATGGTTTTTGAGCCACACTGAACATTCTTCTTTGTCATGGACATATGTCATGATTCGTCTTTAAGCTGACGCAGCAAGGCTTACAGACGTTTGTGAATTTAGATTACAATATAAAGGCCTTAAAGTTGAGAACATTTAAGCAAAACTATCAACATGTAAGTGAGAATAATTTAACAGCCAGCCAGGTCTTCGGAGTTGAGTGAAGATATATGGGTGGCTCTTAACATCAAGGTCTTGAGGGCCGATGAGGGTGAAGCGAGGTGAGTACGGAGCAGCGCCGGAATGAAAGGGCGGGGGAAACGGGAGATTCCCGAGAAAACCCGCTGACCAGCGGCATCGTCCGGCACGATTCCCACATGAGAAAATCCGGGAGTAACCCGATAGGAAATATAACTCGGTTCACCTTGGTGGGAGGCGAGCAGTCTAACCGCCCAGACACCGCGGCCCCTGGAAAGAGAAGAAACGAGAGGAAAAGTACAGCCTTTGAAAAGAGCTCACTTAACAGAGAACAGCCATTTAGTTCCTTGAACTGTGTTCTACAGCTGTAGCCAGAGAGCGCGCGAACAGTGAACCAAATATTATCTGATTTGCAGTAACTAAACGATTAGCATTTGCAACAATACCGTCTGTAAAGTTCAATTACATTCACACGGGGAATTATTACTTGGATATTTGGCTGTTGTGATCATGTAACGTATACAAGGAAATGTTGGCTATCTACGACGCATTTCGCGATCGTCAGTTGGCATATCCTTAATTTATTTTTAATTGGTGCTTATTAACGCCATTGCCTAGTGTTGATTGGCCATTCTGTGGGGAAAGGGAAAGGCTTGCATACAGTGACCTATATTTACATCCGCACATTGTTGACCCGGCTCCGAACACGCAACCTCTGGTGGTACCTCAGCCACAGACGTTGTATGTACAACTTCCATTATCGACGATTCTGACAATATAAGCTACTCTCTCAGATTAATCTTAATGCCATGAAAGTGAGTCGTATGGTTTTCGCTCTACACTGCGAAAAAGGTAGGTAGGTAGGCTTAATGTCTCGTCGACTGGTCATTAGAGACTAGTTTCTAAGGGAATAGGGATTGGAGAAGGAATGGGCCATGGCCTTTGTTAGGGATCCATCCCAGCATTCGCCTCGAGTGATTTCGGGAAACCATGAAAAACCGAAATAAGAATGGCCGGGCCGGGATTCAAACCCGGGTCCTCCCAAATGCAAGTCCAAAGTTTAACCACTGCGCCACGTCGCTCGGTTACATTGAGAAAAAGAACTGTTTCAGTATACCAAATATGTTTGTTTGCGTGGCGTTTGTTTCAGGTAATCGATATTCTGTTTTTACAACCAAGTCTCATTTATCTAAATAAATTTAATTTGTTCACAAAGCCAAATAATTTATTTAAAACAATTCTGTTTATGCCAAATAAATATTTTGTTGTTTCAGAATGTTAAACAAATATTTAGTGCACGCAAACTTATCGTTAACAGTTTGTCGACAAAATAATGTTTAGTTACGTGCGGTATATTTTGAACAAAGAATTTATTTGCAGCGACCAAAGATTTTGTTGGCATCACTAATCCATAAGTTCGAAGGCTTTCCTCGCAGTACTCTGATGGATCGATGTTCGTGTATTCTTCACAGTCGATGCACCAACACGCTAGAAGGTAGGAGAGGAGTTGCTTATACGACAACGGCGCCTTGTGCTATATAGGGTCGTAACGGTCGAACATGTCCCTTCTGTTTAACACCTTTCATCCTTAGCGTGTTAAATGCAGTGTATCCGTATTCTAAAGAATGTAACTGACATCGAATTCTCCCCGCATGCAATTGGACTGCACGATTCGTAAGGAGTGAATAACTATAGGCCCTAGCGCATTAATGATTGATTTTTAACACGCGTGCACACATTCTGCTTATGTACACAGTTCGTCAAAATTCTTAGCATTGTTTACTCGGCACATTCACAGTTTAAAAAAGTGAATCGGGCTAAAAAAGTTTTTGTCACAGCACATTTTTTTTTTCGTGAAGCCATTTAAATATTTTTTTTTTAAATATATTTTTACAAGACATAACACGTTAATGTAATATTGTTATATAAATTGTAAACTTTTGCGTGTGGCGTTAGAAATATTGTTGGTCAGTGGGCATCAAAAATTTTTACTGTGTTAAAAATTATGGTGTACAGATTTTCTACAACTTGTAAAAATCCGAGGTAACTGCGTATTAAGTGTGATGTGTAAATTTAAGATACTTGTTTCTCAGACAAATCTGTTTTTTTTACCGGTCCTATATTTGTTCCGATTGGGTTTAGTCGGGTAGTAATATGTCGGACTTGCATTCGGGAGCTGCGAGTTCCATCTTGGCCGATTGCTTAAGGGCAAGATTTCCCCACGGTTTTTTTTTTATTTTGCAGTTTCCCAGATAATTGTCTGTGATCGTCAGGACATAAATACATTTCTTAGTCTATTTTCCGAAGTCGGTATTGTGTGCGTGCTCCCTAGTCGCACACGCAATGCAATCACTTAATTTTCTTGGCAGTTACCAGACTGTTAAGCTTTTAACAATTATAGAAAGTATGGGAAATCATTATTTTAATGACAGTGGTTCTCAATAGACGGCCCGTTTACGTTTTCAGACTGATCGAGCTTCGAAAAAGTATATGTATACAACCCAACAATACCGTTATACCCCCTACGTTTAACAACCCTTATGCTAGGCGTGGCGGGAAAAGGGAAAGCGATTAGGGCCACCTGTTTTTCGTGAAAATATCCACGCGGAGGCTAGACTTCAATATTCCATGTGCACACCTACGGTCTTTATTTGACTATTGGCCGCTTGTCGCGTGAAGAAAGTCTGTTACGTGAGTGAGCCGGTCAGAATTAAATTTCTCCGATACCGACCGTCCGTGATTTGCGGGCAGACAGATACAACGCTCAACAATTCAAGTGAACCAATCACGGAAGTGGTTCTGAACTAAAGTGATTTGGAACACAACTTGTCGTGAAAAAATATTCCAGAACAAGTTGTGTTCCAGAGCACTTTAGTTCAGAACCACTTCCGCGAAAAACAGGTGCCCCTGCGTATACTGTGTTCGTGAGTTCGTATAACATAATACGGTAAATACGCATCATATGGGCCCACATAAGAAATAAAGTATTATTGAGAAACACTTTATCTATGCTTGTGTCGTACCCAAAACCTCAACACACATTCTGGAACATAACTTATGCGAAAAAAAAATAAAAGATAAATGGCTGATGCTGGGTTTTGTTCCTCGCTAAGGCACGACTACGTCTGGAATGAGCCGAGGGTTATTGTCGCGGCGTGTCCGTGGCTCGCGGGCCGTGACGTGACGCAGCATCTCGCGTGGCGTGTCCTCTCTGGACCAGGGGATTGCCGGGACCCATCTCCGCGCGCGCACTTGTCATCTGCCGCTCTCCCAAGGTCTCTCACCCGCGACCCACCAGCCGTAACAAGTTTTTAAATGCAATTAAGGCCCCCAGACATTAGCTGTCGTCCCTGCCCCCTCCCACAACCTTCCCTCCACAACCTGGAGGTTTTTCTGCGCAGGCGGCTCGACTACCGCCGAGTTATAAATCGCTCGGCTCTTCTCTCCTCCTCTCTCTCTCTCGTCTTCTCTGTGACGTCCGTCTACACCGCCGTTCCCTCCCCCCCCCACCCCCGCATACACGCCTCTTTGTTGGTCCCGTCAGCCCGAAACTGCCTGCGCATTGGCGTACCAGACACTCAATATTACGGCGGTAGTATCCTTTCCATCTTCGGTTTTTCTTACAGTTCTTCGTAATTACATAGACATAAACAATTACTTAACGAATTTTTTGAAATTTTTATGGTTTCAATTATACCTGTATTTTCCCTCGTGGGATATACATTAGGATTAAATAATTAGGTGATATTTGGTTACGGGCGAAACTAATCACGTAAGAAAAATAATTTGGATTTCGCAATAACAGTTAAGATGTTCCCTATGCCTTGAATAGCTTAGTTTTTAAATATTGAATCCGAAAATTAAGTTCTGGGGGGAAATACGTAAATCCAAGATTGCAAGGATACTCCCCCTTCAAGGATGAGGATTTTCACGCTAGAAAAGGAGGGCATTTCATTATAAGTTGTTCACGGTAAAGTTAGTACTTTTGAAATCAACCTTTGAGAAAAAAAATCACTACGTTTATGACACTTCAAGTAGGCCCAGGTGGATTTTTTTTTTTTTTTCTTTGTGGAATTTAGGAGTACTATCTGACGTCTTTGTAACACATTTAGGTCCCTAACAATTTTACTTCTTCCGCCTGGTGCATGAATTAAGTTATTAGGCGCTGCGGCGACGTAAATTTTACGTACGGCGGAAGTATACAGAAAGAGAAGATAAGTAGGTCTTCAATAGGGCTTTCACAAGTGCTCACTTTACCGTGAAAAGGAGGCCGATGCTATTTCATTAGCACCGCGAATTATTTGTACAGGAGAACCACACGTTACTTTTTTTTCGTATATAGTTCATAGACTGCTCAAGGTTACTCCCAACTTTTCTGAAGCCCTGCTTAAGTTCTTCTTCCCCAGGCCACGGCGGTGTAGTGGTTAGACTACTTGCCTCCCAACTAGGCGAACCGGGCTCGATTCCCGGTACGGCTGCTCCTGGGATTTTTGGAGGTGGGAATCGTGCCGGACGATGTCACTTGTCGGCGGGTTTTCTCGGGGATCTCCCATTTCCCCCGCCCTTATCCATGCTCACCTCGCTTCACCTTCATCGTCTCTCAAGACCTCGATGTTAAGAGCCACCCGAATCTTTTTACTCTTACGCCGGACGGCGTCGTCCGTAGCGCTTCGTCGATTTTCCCCTATCTCACACAAGCATGCCCCTAACTAGTCGACCACCTTAAGAAGGACATGTTCTCCGTTTCCCTGACGTCTGGTTATCCCTAGCTGTGCACTCACGCCTTCGCAAGTCGCCGTGCACCCCCCCCCCCTCCAACATCGTTGAAAACGTGATTCCGAGCACCGGCCAGTACACTGACGATTTAAACTCCGACGATTATTATTATTTTTTTTTTTTGACGCTGCCCGCTAGGATTTCATTGCTGTCCGAACGCATTACAATTTTCTCCTTAGCGAAGAGCACGTTGTGCTCTTTCTTGTATTTTTTTTATTTATTAATGATTCACGTGTGCGGCTACCACAAAGCCGAGTGAATAAGCTGAGTCAGCATTATTAGCCCCGTGTTGGGCAGAAGACAGGAGTGGAGAAAAAAAAAAGCATATGCATAATAGACTGCATTAGCCTTTGCGGGATAAAAAGTGCGTAATGTTGAATGTAAAAACGAGTTTGCAGAGAACATTGATTGATTTCTAAAAAAGAAGGTAATAATTCGTGAGTTGTTAGTAAATAAGTTAGACAATAACATTTCATCACATTTGTACGACTCGCACGATTAAGACGACGTGTGTCGTTCACATGCTTGATGATTTACATAAAGACACTCATTATTTCGACAATTTTGTTTAAATATTTTCCCGAAAATTACTGTTCTTGAAAATTGTATTTTGAGTACCTGATTAAGGTGTTTGCACGATTATTTTTCTAAAACAACAACGGGCGTGGAAAAAAAAACCAGCGCCTCCACAAAATTTTTGCGTACACATTTTTTCTTCAAGAAAACTTAAGAAATATATGGTCACCAAATTAACTGTTCTTAGCAATGTTTAGTTTATTTGCGTCTATGCGTGGTGGCTATAACAATGAAAAAGCATTTGATAATTACGTGGAAGCTAGGAGTGTGTAGCAAAATCGCGTATAGCCAGTTTTCAGTACCATTTCGATAATTGTTCTCACAAATTATCGAATACTAACAGGGCGATCTTAAATTTCGGTCATATATTTTTTTTCGCATATGTCCCGAGAATTTGTGATTAGAATCTAATACGTTTTTGTGGTCGAATGATGTAGAACATTCGCATCCCCAAATAATGCGTTGTCCCTTTGGTGTAATATTCTAGAATCGGATAAGCTTTTAACATGAGTCGGAGAAATATCCTGTAAGTAGAACTTTAGCAGGGCTTCAGTAAAGTAGGAAATAACCGGGAATGTACTATAAATGTCGGGCCTGGAGAGGGGGTGAGCGGGGTGGTTCAGTGACCGGCGCGGTGCCGGAGAACGGGTGGTGGCTCGACCCGGGCACGTCACACGTCACCCCGTGGGTCACGTGACGCCGCCACTTCCGCCGGCCACTGCGCGTGCGCCCTCCCCCCCCCC